>CM040621.1:350041-401328 GCA_022817965.1 Solanum lycopersicoides
TAAAGAGTAGTGCGATGTCATAAATTCAATAATTTAAAAGAAAAACATAATTTGACACATTAAACGCTATATGTTGACAACGATTTATGTATAAAGAATAGTGGCAATGTCGTAAATCAATAATTTATAAGAAAAACATAATTTTACACATAAAACGCTTTTGTTGACAACGATTTATGTATAAAGAGTAGTGGCAATGTCGTAAATTCAACAATTTATAAGAAAAACATAATTTTACACATAAAACGCAATCGATGACATCTATTTGTGTATAAATAGTAGTGACAATGTCGTAAATTCAACAATTTATAAGAAAAACAAAATTTTACATATAAAACGCTATCGGTGACAGCTATTTATGTATAAAGAGTAGTGACAATGTCGTAAATTCAATAATTTATAAGAAAAACATAATTTTACACATAAAATGCTATCACTGACAGCGATTTATGTATAAAGAGTAGTGACAATGTCGTAAATTCAACAATTTATAAGAAAAACATAATTTTACACATAAAACGCTATCACTGACAGCGATTTATGTATAAAGAATAGTGGCAATGTCGTAAATTCATCAATTTATAAGAAAAACATAATTTTACACATAAAACGCCGTATACGATAGCGATTTATGTATAAAGAGTAATGCAATGTCCTAAATTCAACAATTTATAAGAAAAATATAATTTTACACATAAAACGATGTATACGATAGCGATTAATTAATAAAGGTAGTGGCAATGTCGTAAATTCAACAACTTAAAAGAAAAAAATAATTTTACACATAAAAGGCTATTGGTGAAAGCGATTTATGTATAAAGAGTAGTGACAATGTCGTAAATTCAACAATTTATAAGAAAAACATAATTTTACACATAAAACGCAATCGATGACATTTATTTTTGTATAAAGTAGTGACAATGTCGTAAATTCAACAATTTATAAGAAAAACAAATTTTACATATAAAACGCTATCGGTGACAGCTATTTATGTATAAAGAGTAGTGACAATGTCGTAAATTCAACAATTTATAAGAAAAACATAATTTCACACATAAAACGCTACTATTGACAGCGATTTATGTATAAAGAGTAGTGGCAATTTATAAGAAAATCATAATTTTACACATAAAAGGCTATTGGTAACAGCGATTTTTGTATAAAGAGTAGTGGCAATGTCGTAAATTCAACAATTTATAACAAAAACATAATTTTACACATAAAACGCTATTGTTGACAGCGATTTATGTATAAAGAGTAGTGGCAATGTCGTAAATTCAACAATTTATAAGAAAATCATAATTTTACACATATAAGGCTATTGGTGACAGCGATTTTTGTATAAAGAGTAGTGGCAATGTCGTAAATTCAACAATTTATAAGAAAAACATAATTTTACAATAAAACGCTATTGTTGACAGCGATTGATGTATAAAGAGTAGTGGCAATGTCGTAAATTCAACAATTTATAAGAAAAACATAAATTTACATATAAAACGCTATCAGTGAAATCAATTTATGTATAAAGAGTAGTGTCAATGTTGTAAATTTATCAATTTATAAGAAAAACATAATTTTACACATAAAACGCTATCGGTGACATCTATTTATGTATAAAGAGCAGTGGCAATGTCGTAAATTCATAAATCTATAAGAAAAACATAATTTTACATATAAAACGCTATCAGTGAAATTGATTTTTGTATAAAGAGTAGTGGCAATTTCGTAAATTAAATGATTTATAAGAAAAACATAATTTTATATATAAACCGCCGTATATGATAGAGATTTATGTACAAAGAGTAGTGGCAATGTCGTAAATTCAATAATTTATAAGAAAAACATAATTTTACGCATAAAACGCTATTGTTGACAACGATTGATGTATAAAGAGTAGTGGCAATGTCGTAAATTCAACAATTTATAAGAAAACATAAATTTACACAGAAAACTCTATCGGTGACATCTATTTATGTATAATGAGTAGTGGTAATGTCGTAATTTCAACAATCTATAAGAAAAACATAAATTTACAAATAAAACGCTATCAATGACATCTATTTATGTATAAAGAGTAGTGGCAATATCGTAAATTCAATAATTTATAAGAAAAACATAATTTTACACATAAAACGCTATCAATGACATCTATTTATGTATAAAGAGTAGTGGCAATGTCGTAATTTCAACAATCTATAAGAAAAACATAATTTTACTTATCAAACGCTATCAGTGAAATCGATTTTTGTATAAAGAGTAGTGGCAATGTCGTAAATTAAATAATTTATAAGAAAAACATAATTTTACTTATAAAACGCTATTTGTGAAATCGATTTTTGTATAAAGAATAGTGGCAATGTCGTAAATTAAATAATTTATAAGAAAAACATAATTTGACACATTAAACGCTATTGTTGACAACGATTTATGTATAAAGAATAGTGGCAATGTCGTAAAATCAATAATTTATAAGAAAAACATAATTTTACACATAAAACGCTGTTTCTGACAGCGATTTATGTATAAAGAGTAGTGGCAATGTCGTAAATTCAATAATTTATAAGATAAACATAATTTTACACATAAAACGCTATTGTTGACAGCGATTTATGTATAAAGAATAGTGGCAATGTCGTAAATTTAATAATTTATTAGAAAAACATAATTTTACACATAAGACGTTATCGAAGACATTTATTTATGTATAAAGAGTAGTGGCAATGTCGTAAATTCAATAATTTATAAGAAAAACATAATTTTACACATAAAACGCTATTGCTGACAACGATTTATTAATAAAGAATAGTGGCAATGTCGTAAATTCAATAATTTATAAGAAAAACATAATTTTACACATAAAACGCTATCGGTGACATCTATTTATGTATAGAGAGTAGTGACAATGTCTTAAATTCATCTATTTATAAGAAAAACATAATTTTTCATATAAAACGCTATCAGTGAAATCAATTTATGTATAAAGAGTAGTGGCAATGTCGTAAATTCAACAATTTATAAGAAAAACATAATTTTACATATAAAACGCTATCAGTGAAATCGATTTATGTATAAAGATTAGTAACAATGTCGTAAATACATCAATTTAGAAGAAAAACATAATTTTACACATAAAACGCCATCGGTGATATCTATTTATATATAAAGAGTAGTGACAATGTCGTAAATTCAACAATTTATAAGAAAAACATAATTTTACATATAAAACGCTATCAGTAAAATAAATTTATGTATAAAGAGTAGTGACAATGTTGTAAATTCATCAATTTATAAGAAAAACATAATTTTACACATAAAACGCTATCGGTGACATCTATTTATGTATAAAGAGTAGTGACAATATCGTAAATTCATCAATCTATAAGAAAAACATAATTTTACATATAAAACGCTATCAGTTAAATCGATTTTTGTATAAAGAGTAGTGGCAATGTCGTAAATTAAATAATTTGTAAGAAAAATATAATTTTACATATAAACCGCTGTATACGATAGAGATTTATGTATAAATAGTAGTGGCAATGTCGTTAATTCAACAATTTATAAGACAAATATAATTTTACACATAAAACGCTATTGTTGACAGCAATTGATGTATAAAGAGAAGTGGCAATGTCGTAAATTCAACAATTTATGCGAAAAACATAAATTTACATAGAAAACGCTATTGGTGACATTTATTTATATATAAAGAGTAGTGGTAATGTCGTAATTTCAACAATCTATAAGAAAAACATAAATTTACATATAAAATGCTATCGTTGACATCTATTTATGTATAAAGAGTAGTGGCAATGTCGTAAATTCAATAATTTATAGGAAAAACATAATTTTACACATAAAATGCTATCGGTGACATCTATTTATGTAAAAGAGTAGTGGTAATGTCGTAATTTCAACAATCTATAAGAAAAACATAATTTTACATATAAAACGCTATCAGTGAAATCGATTTTTGTATAAAGATTAGTCGCAATGTCGTAAATTCAATAATTTATAAGAAAAACATAATTTTACACATAAAACGCTATTGTTGACAGCGATTTATGTATAAAGAGTAGTGGCAATGTCGTAAATTCAATAATTTATAAGAAAAACATAATTTTACACATAAAACGCTGTTGTTGACAACGATTTATGTATAAAGAGTAGTGACAATGTCGTAAATTCATCAATCTATAAGAAAAACATAATTTTACACATAAAACGCTATCGGTGACATCTATTTATGTATAAAGAGTAGTGACAATGTCGTAAATTCATCAATTTATAAGAAAAATATAATTTTACAGATAAAACGCTATCAGTGAAATCAATTTATGTATAAAGAGTAGTGACAATGTCGTAAATTCAACAATTTATAAGAAAAATATAGTTTTACATATAATACGCTATCGGTGACACCTATTTATGTATAAATAGTAGGGGTAATGTTGTAAATTCAACAATTTATAAGAAAAACATAATTTTACATATAAAACGCTATCAGTGAAATTGATTTATGTATAAACAGTAGTAACAATGTCGTAAATTCATCAGTTTGGAAGAAAAACATAATTTTACAGATAAAACGCTATCGGTGATATCTATTTATATATAAAGATTAGTGACAATGTCGTAAATTCAACAACTTATAAGAAAAAATATAATTTTACATATAAAACGCTATCAGTGAAATCAATTTATGTATAAAGAGTAGTGACAATGTTGTAAATTCATCATTTTATAAGAAAAACATAATTTTACACATAAAACGCTATCGGTGACATCTATTTATGTATAAAGAGTAGTGACAATGTCGTAAATTCATTAATCTAAAGAAAAACATAATTTAACATATAAAACGCTATCAGTGAAATCGATTTTTGTATAAAGAGTAGTGGCAATGTCGTAAATTAAATAATTTATAAGAAAAACATAATTTTACACATAAACCGCCGTATACGATAGAGATTTATCTATAAAGAGTAGTGGCAATGTCGTAAATTCAATAATTTATAAGAAAAACATAATTTTACACATTAAACGCTATTGTTGACAGCGATTGATGTATAAAGAGTAGTGGCAATGTCGTAAATTCAACAATTTATAAGAAAAACATAAATTTACATAGAAAACGCTATCGGTGACATCTATTTATGTATAAAGAGTAGTGGTAATGTCGTAATTTCAACAATCTATAAGAAAAACATAAATTTACATATAAAACGCTATCGGTGACATCTATTTATGTATAAAGAGTAGTAGCAATGTCGTAAATTCAATAATTTATAAGAAAAACATAATTTTACACATAAAAAGCTATTGTTGACAGCGATTTATGTATAAAGAATAGTGGCAATGTCGTAAATTCATAATTTATAAGAAAAACATAATTTTACACATAAAACTCTATCGGTGATATCTATTTATATATAAAGAGTAGTGACAATGTCGTAAATTCAACAACTTATAAGAAAAAATATAATTTTACATATAAAACGCTATTAGTGAAATCAATTTATGTATAAAGAGTAGTGACAATGTTGTAAATTCATCATTTTATAAGAAAAACATAATTTTACACATGAAACGCTATCGGTGACATCTATTTATGTATAAAGAGTAGTGACAATGTCGTAAATTCATCAATCTATAAGAAAAACATAATTTTACATATAAAACGCTATCAGTGAAATCGATTTTTGTATAAAGAGTAGTGGCAATGTCGTAAATTAAATAATTTATAAGAAAAACATAATTTTACATATAAACCGCCGTATATGATAGAGATTTATGTACAAAGAGTAGTGGCAATGTCGTAAATTCAACAATTTATAAGAAAAACATAATTTTACACGTAAAACGCTATTGTTGACAACGATTGATGTATAAAGAGTAGTGGCAATGTTGTAAATTCAACAATTTATAAGAAAAACATAAATTTACACAGAAAACTCTATCGGTGACATCTATTTATGTATAATGAGTAGTGGTAATGTCGTAATTCAACAATCTATAAGAAAAACATAAATTTACATATAAAACGCTATCGGTGACATCTATTTATGTATAAAGAGTAGTGGCAATGTCGTAAATTCAATAATTTATAAGAAAAACATAATTTTACATATAAAACGCTATCGGTGAAAGCTATTTATGTATAAAGAGTAGTAGCAATGTCGTAAATTCAACAATCTATAAGAAAAACATAATTTTACTTATAAAACGCTATCAGTGAAATCGATTTTTGTATAAAGAGTAGTGGCAATGTCATAAATTAAATAATTTATAAGAAAAACATAATTTTACACATAAAACACCGTATACGATAGCGATTTATGTATAAAGAGTAGTGCGATGTCATAAATTCAATAATTTAAAAGAAAAACATAATTTGACACATTAAACGCTATTGTTGACAGCGATTTATGTATAAAGAATAGTGGCAATGTCGTAAAATCAATAATTTATATAAAAAAAAACATAATTTTACCCAAAAACGTTATTTCTGACATCGATTTATGTATAAAGAGTAGTGACAATGTCGTAAATTCAATAATTTATAAGAAAAAACATAATTTTACACATAAAACGCTATTGTTGACAGCGATTTATGTATAAAGAATATTGGCAATGTCGTAAATTCAATAATTTATAAGAAAAACATAATTTTTACACATAAAACGCTATCGGTGACATCTATTTATGTATAAAGAGTAGTGACAATGTCGTAAATTCATCAATTTATAAGAAAAACATAATTTTACATATAAAACGCTATCCGTGAAATCAATTTATGTATAAAACATAGTGGCAATGTCGTAAATTCAACAATTTATAAGAAAAATATAATTTTACATATAAAACGCTATCGGTGACAGCTATTTATGTATAAATAGTAGGGGTAATGTCGTAAATTCAATAATTTATAAGAGAAACATAATTTTACATATAAAACGCTATCATTTAAATCGATTTTTGTGTAAAGAGTAGTGGCAATATCGTAAATTAAATAATTTATAAGAAAAACATAATTTTACATATAAAACGCTATCAGTGAAATCGATTTATGTATAAACAGTAGTGACAATGTCGTAAATCCAACAATTTACAACAAAAACATAATTTTACACATAAAACGCTATCTACGATAGAGATTTATGTTTAAAGAGTAGTGGCAATGTCGTAAATTCAGCAATTTATAAGAAAAATCATAATTTTACACATAAAAGGCTATTGGTGACAGCGATTTATGTATAAAGAATAATGGCAATGTCGTAAATTCATCAATTTATAAGAAAAACATAATTTTACACATAAAACGCTATTTCTGACAGCGATTTATGTATAAAGAGTAGTGGCAATGTCGTAAATTCAATAATTTATAAGAAAAACATAATTTTACACACAAAACGCTATTGTTGACATCGATTTATGTATAAAGAGTAGTGGCAATGTCGTAAATTCAATAATTTATAAGAAAAACATAATTTTACACATAAAACGCTATTTCTGACAGCGATTTATGTATAAAGAGTAGTGGCAATGTCGTAAATTCAACAATTTATGAGAAAAACATAAATTTACACAGAAAACTCTATCGGTGACATTTATTTATGTATAAAGAGTAGTGGCAATGTCGTAAATTCAACAATTTATAAGAAAAACATAATTTTACACATAAAACGCTATTGTTGACAACGATTGATGTATAAAGAGTAGTGGCAATGTCGTAAATTCAACAATTTATAAGAAAAAAATAAATTTACACAGAAAACTCTATCGGTGACATCTATTTATGTATAAAGAGTAGTGGTAATGTCGTAATTTCAACAATCTATAAAAAAACATAAATTTACATATAAAACGCTATCGGTGACATCTATTTATTTATAAAGAGTAGTGGTAATGTCGTAATTTCAACAATCTATAAGAAAAACATAAATTTACACATAAAACGCTATCGGTGACATCTATTTATGTATAAAGAGTAGTGACAATGTCGTAAATTCATCAATTTATAAGAAAAACATAATTTTAGATATAAAATGCTATCAATGAAATCAATTTATGTATAAAGAGTAGTGGCAATGTCGTAAATTCAACAATTTATAAGAAAAATATAATTTTACATATAAAACGCTATCGGTGAATACTATTTATGTATAAATAGTAGGGGTAATGTCGTAAATTCATCAATTTATAAGAAAAATATAATTTTACATATAAAACGCTATTTCTGACAGCGATTTATGTATAAAGAGTAGTGGCAATGTCGTAAATTCAATAATTTATAAGAAAAACATAATTTTACACATAAAACGCTATCAGTGAAATCGATTTATGTATAAACAGTAGTAACAATGTCGTAAATTCATCAATTTAGAAGAAAAACATAATTTTACACATAAAACGCTATCGGTGACATCTATTTATATATAAAGAGTAGTGACAATGTCGTAAATTCAACAATTTATAAGAAAAAACATAATTTACATATAAAACGCTATCAGTGAAATCAATTTATCTATAAAGAGTAGTGACAATGTTTTAAATTTATCAATTTATAAGAAAAACATAATTTTACACATAAAACGCTATCAGTAAAATCAATTTATGTATAAAAAGTAGTGGCAATGTCGTAAATTCAACAATTTATAAGAAAAATATAATTTTACATATAAAACGCTATCGGTGACAACTATTTATGTATAAATAGTAGGGGTAATGTCGTAAATTCAACAATTTATAAGAAAAACATATATTTACATATAAAACGCTATCAGTGAAATCGATTTATGTATAAACAGTAGTAACAATGTCGTAAATTCATCAATTTAGAAGAAAAACATAATTTTACATATAAAACGCTGTCGGTGACATCTATTTATATATAAAGAGTAGTGACAATGTCGTAAATTCAACAATTTATAAGAAAAACATAATTTACATATAAAACGCTATCAGTGAAATCAATTTATGTATAAAGAGTAGTGACAATGTTGTAAATTTATCAATTTATAAGAAAAACATAATTTTACATATAAAACGCTATCGGTGACATCTATTTATGTATAAAGAGTAGTGACAATGTCGTAAATTCATAAATCTATAAGAAAAACATAATTTTACATATAAAACGCTATCAGTGAAATCGATTTTTGTATAAAGAGTAGTGGCAATGTCGTAAATTCAATAATTTAAAGAAAAACATAATTTGACACATTAAACGCTATGTGACAACGATTTATGTACAAAGAGTAGTGACAATGTCGTAAATTCAACAATTTATAAGAAAAACATAATTTTACACATAAAACGCTATTGTTGACTGCGATTGATGTATAAAGAGTAGTGGCAATGTCGTAAATTCAACAATTTATAAGAAAAACATAAATTTACATAGAAATCGCTTTCGGTGACATCTATTTATGTATAAAGAGTAGTGGTAATGTCGTAATTTCAACAATCTATAAGAAAAACATAAATTTACATATAAAACGCTATCGCTGACATCTATTTATATATAAAGAGTAGTGGCAATGTCGTAAATTCAATAATTTATAAGAAAAACATAATTTTACACATAAAATGCTATCGGTGACAGCTATTTATGTATAAAGAGTAGTAGCAATGTTGTAAATTCAACAATTTATAAGAAAAAGATAATTTTACACATAAAACGCCGTATACGATAGCGATTTATTAATAAAGCGTAGTGGCAATGTCATAAATTCAACAATTTATAAGAAAAAATATAATTTTACACATAATACGCCGTATACGATAGCTATTTATGTATAAAGAGTAGTGCAATGTCGTAAATTCAATAATTTATAAGAAAAACATAATTTTACATATAAAACGACGTATACGATAGCGATTTATGTATAAAGAGTAGTGGCGATGTCGTTAATTCAACAATTTATAAGAAAAATATAATTTTTACACATAAAACGCTATTGATGACAAGATATATGTATAAAAGTAGTGGCAATGTCGTAAATTCAATAATTTATAAGAAAAACATAATTTATACATAAAAGGCTATTGGTGACAACGATTTATGTATAAAAGTAGTGGCAATGTCATAAATTCAACAATTTATAAGAAAAAACTTAATTTTACACATAAAACGCCGTATACGATAGCGATTTATGTATAAAGAGTAGTGACAATGTCGTAAATTCAATAATTTATAAGAAAAACATAATTTTACACATAAATTTCTATCTACGATAGCGATTTATGTATAAAGAGTAGTGGCAATGTCGTAAATTCAACAATTTATAAGAAAAAAACATAATTTTACATAGAAAACGCTATCACTGTTGTATAAAGAGTAGGAGTAATATTGTAATTTCAATAATTTAAAAGACGAAACATAATCTTACTCATAAAACGCTATCAGTGATTGCGATTTATGCATAAAGAGTAGTGACAATGTCGTAAATTCAACATTTGTAAGGAAAATATAACTCTACTAATAAAAGGGTATCGTTGAGAGCGATTTATGTATAAAGAGTAGTGGCAATATCGTATATTTAACAATTTATAAGAAAAACATAATTTTACTAATAAAACGCTATCAGTGAAATCAATTTATGTATAAATAGTAGTGGCAATATCGTTTATTCAACAATCTATAAGTAAAAACATAATTTTACTCATAAAACGCTATCAGTAATGACGATTTCTATATAAAAAATAGTGACAATGTTATAAACTCAACAATTTATAAGAAAAAACATAATTTCACTAATCTCGGCTTTTACATGTAGATAAGGGTTATTATTTTGACTCATGAAGAGAAAAAAAAAAAGTTAACTTAAATTTGGACTTTTATAATTTTTTAGAAATGGTCCAAAAAAATAAAATTAACATCCACAAATTCCGCCATAACCAATGGCCGTCCATTTTTTGCTATTTGCTGGCAACTTTGTCGATGCCACGATTTAATTTCTTATTATTTACGTAATATATATATTATAAATATATACTATACTCCTCCTACCAAACTTGGAATCCTAACAAACTTTTTATACTTAAAAAAATAAAAAATCATGTCGACTAGTAATAAAAAAAAAAACTAATATTAATATATGAAGAAACTAAAATTTTAATTATTAACATTGAAAATATGAAGAAGTAAACACATAAACCGTTCAGATATAATTTTTCGCAAATAAATCCCTTGCTTCAACTAGGCTCCGCCTCGTATTATATACTCCTACCAAAGAAAATTACAACAACTTTTGCTAAAAATATATCCAGACTGTCAACATTATCATTTTATAATCTAACTTTATTATGTATTATATATGCAAGAATAAGTCATTTGACCAAATAAAATTTTAATAAAATGAAAAAAGATTAGTTCCTTCCCTCTGTTTGGTTTTGTAAGTTAAGTCCCTAAAAAAGCCATAAAGAAAAGGTCATCCAACTACCAACTATTCATTTTAATTTATTTATCATATTTATTTTTCTAAATTTATTTTTAAAAAAAAATTAATTATAATTTTCTACTTGACATGTTTAAGATTTTATTTTTACTTTTTTAAAATGTCATATTAAATTAAAATTAGATAAACGAAAAAAAGTAATAAATAAGGAGAGACTACTTTAAAAATAAAATAAAATTGTAGGTCCAACCATGACAAGAGACTTGCTTACCCAATCTAAGTAGCTTTGACTTGAGCTTTATATTAATAAATATATACTAAAAATATTATTTGATATGTATAAACAATCTCTCTAAAATTAAGTAAATAAAAATAATTATGAATACTAAAAATTTCTGATTCATCTTCACTTTTCAAGAAATTAATAGTTTCTTGCATGATAATGTATAATATATTAGGTGAAAAAGAATTTTAAGAAGTTAGTGGAGAAAGACCACCTTATTAAATGGGAAATGGGTAGCATAAACTTATTTTTGAAAAAAAAAAAATAGTTCATTAATAATTAAAAAAACAATACATGTTGTAAAATTTCACAAAAATGAAATTTGAGAAAATTATAATACACGTCGAATTTATTCTTTTACGTTAGAGATAGATAAGTTGTTTCAAATAGATAATTAATTTCTTCTATATTGTGTTTCTAAGATATATGACCGACCATTAGCTTTAAAGGTATAGTTTTTGGCGCTTTCATAAAATACGAATAAATCCGAGCAAGTAGGGTTCTTGCATATGTGTAGGATTTGCATAAACAATTTAAATATCTTAAATAGTTCGATTATTCTGAATACATGTTGTGTACAGTTCCATCTGATAAACTCCTTTTTCAATAAGATTTTTTTTTTCATATTTAAAATTTAAATTCAAAAATGAATTGTTTCATTTATAGCACCACATCCGTGAATGATAATGAATGTAGTTGTTGATTGTGTCATGTGTCAAACTAAATTGGAAGAGAAAAACATAAATACATATTTAAAAATTATAATTACATACACAATCTAGTTATTTGTCTTTAATACTAGTTTGATTTTGTCTTTATTTTGATAAGTCCAAAATCTATTTCATGTTAAAAATAATTTGTCTAGGAATCCCTAAATCAAATCATTCGTTATTATTCAATTCAACTATCATTATATTATCTTTGGTAATATACAACTCTTTAATTTCTTAGATGATTTTTTATTTAATTACTTAAGAAATTTTATAAGGTTCTTAAGAAAATGATTAAATTTTTAGACGATCCACATATATATATATAATTTTCTCTTTTGCATAAGAGTAATTCGACTCTAATACATAATTGCTAAAATGTAACTGATATTATGAAAAAATATAATAAAACCCTCAAATTTATGGATAGAAAATCAAATCAATACAAAATTGACTTAATTAAATTTAAATATTTTTAGAAAATCTTAATTAAATTATTCTTTTAACTCCTTTTGAATACTTATCCCCATTCATTGTAACTCGTTTCTTTTTCTTTCACAACTCTTTTTCGGGAGCTTTCATCTTTTTTGCTCTCCTAAACTCATGACAATTTTTAAATCGAAAATGAGAAATATTTATTGTCCGAGCAACTCCCGTCTCTAACATGTCTTAAACACATTTTCACTTTTTTTTTAATAACATAATCCTTTTTGGACCTACCATTAGAAATTAGTGGCTCAAATTAGGACCCCAATTGTCAAATTGACAAATGAGGAACTTTTCCAGCTATTTTCCAATTCCCTTATATTCCTCAAGGAACAATGACTTTCCAAATCACAAAAATGTTTTTTATTAAAATAAAAAAACAAAATTGGATCAATCATTTGCTAAAAAGATTATTAAAAAAATATAGTTTTGGTTATATCTTTACAGCTTCTTATGAACTAACAATGAACCATTTTAATATTCTACTTCCAACTGTATTCTTTTGTTTTTTTCCTCTCCTACAATTCCTTATCAAATTTTCATAATCTCATTCGATGTCTGATATCTGTATTAAATTATAAATTAAATTCAAATCGCATCATATAAGGAATCGAGAATGATTAAAGGATAATACTCTCAATATAATTATCTTTATACGTAGGATGTAAATTTAAAATATCTGATTAAGGATATTAAAGCAATCAATCAAAAAGTCCGACTAAGACTAGATTATATGGATAGAAGAGTCATCAAAGAATACTAATCATTACATAATTGTTTTAGTGATTGCATTGGTATTATTCTTTCTATTTTAAAATGTTATTAATTACTCATTTATCATGAGTTAAAAGGAGAATAATTCATGGTTATCATATTCAAAGAATTTACCCCTAATATAAAATTAATAGAATCATACATATACTTATCAAGGCTATCACAATACTTGATTTTTACTTTTTAGTCAGCATTGAATTTTTGTTAAGTTTTCTCATAAATATTTTCAGTAAAGATAATAATTACAGATCAGAATAATATAAGTTATATTTATTTTAATTTTATATAATTTATTCATATCATCTTAACTTATTTTTTTTATCTAATTAATTTGCTTAAATATTTTTTAGTTTTTACCTCAATCAATTCCATCCTCACATTTTTTAAATTTTGAGTACAACCAAAATTATAGAATTTCTTTCCTCTTTTATTTTTAAAATTAATTTGCGTACATTATCTTCTTTTTTTTTCTTTGCTATCCCTTTCTTGTTTTACTCCATTCATCTTCGTTTATATTTTTCATTTTTTAAAATCTATATTTAGTAAATTTTAATTGCAATACTCTTATTTTATTTCTAATGATAAGAGATGTAATAATATGTTTGAGAATACAAACATGAATAAAGTTACAAATTCATTTACAAATTTAGATAAATTTTGTATCTGTATTCTAGATTTACTTAAATATGTATAAACATCTTATTCAAAATTTCATAAAAAATTTCATAAATTCAATATCCTAATTTTTCTTTAACCACAAGGTTCAAAAAAATATTTTAATATATTACACATGTCTATCTTTAAGATGATATAATTCACAAATTCTTTTACTATATTTTTGTCATTATACTTTTCAAAATCCAAATTGAAATTCTCTAATATTAACATTTTATCATATATATTAGTACTTTTTAATTGGTATATCTCATATATTTTATCGATATTATTTAAAATTTAGTTTGTTACAAAAGATTAATATTTGTGACCAAGTTGCCCCTTATTTCCTCCTTTTAAAAAAATATAAAATAATAATTTAAAAAAAAAAAAAAAAAAAATACCCCTCTCTCCCACCCCCACCCCACCCATTTTAACCCAAGCTTCATAAACCCCCCATTGGTACCACATAGTTGTTGCATTGTGGTTGTATAGATACCGGAATCCAACTTCACTATCTCCACCAACCACCACCATGGCCGGCGGAGAACTCATTGCCGTCGCCGTCGACTCTACCAAAATCCCTCTCCAGGTTGTTCATGACGTTTGTCGAATTTCCGGTGTCGGATTTGCTGGTTTCTTCAAGAAAGACTGTACTGATTTAGCTAGAAGAGTTTCCCTTTTAGCTTATTTACTTGAGGAAATCAGAGATTCCAACACCCATTTGGGTTCTTCATCATCTTCCCATGATTCATGCTTGTATGATCTCTCCATAGCTCTCAAAGCTGCAAAAAGACTTCTTTTAGCAGCAAATGACTTTGATCCCAAGATCTCAGCTGTAAGTATATAGTAATGATTCTTATTCCTTAGTAAACTTGTTTTTTTTTTTTTGAATTTGTGTATCTGTACTTGGGTAGTTAAGTTGGGGGATTTGATATGTGAATTCCCAAAGTCTAAGGTTTTGAGCTGAAAATTGTGAAATCTAGCAATGTAGTTGTTTTTCCTGTTATGTGTTGATCATTTTGGAAACCCAATGGTGTGGATTAGTGATCAATGAAGTGGGTTGAGAACCACGAGGACTCAGGTTCCAATGGTAGATAATGCTAGGTGATATCTTCTCATTTGTCCTATAGCTTTGGTAGACAGAGTTATGTGTTACCTATTGTTTGTTGGAGGTGATAGTATCTCGTGGAATTAGTCGAGGTGCTGCTCAAGCTGTCAAAGACACCACGGTTATCAGAAAAGAAAATTTTGCTCTCCTTTTGTGATTCTGTGTTTGAAGGTGGATAAATTTTGGTAGAAAGAATGAAGGTTCCTTTGACTTTGTCTGTGTTAGGAATTGGGAAGATGTGATAAATTTGGATTCAAGATTTGGCAAGAGATCCTTTTGGGGTTGTTTAGATTTAAAGTTGTTTGATTTGATTAAGAATTAAGATTCATTTGCCACATTGTGCATAATCCATACTTGTGAAATGAATCATGCAAGTTTTCTCTTCACGATGACGTTTAATTAAAAGGAACTTTTATAATAGAGATCTTCAATTTTGGGACTTTGCTGAAGTTCTTTGGTAGCAAGTTTCATTCAAGCTAATATTGTGTGCCTTTCTCAAAGTGTGTTGTTTCTTGATTGAAGGACGCGGAAAGGAAGAAAATTGTCTTTCAATTTCAATGTGTAACATGGAAATTGGTGAAATCCCTAGGCAGCTTACCATATGACCAGTTCGACATATCAGAAGAAGTACAAGAGCAGGTTTGTTTTGAGGTTTTACTTTTTCCTGCTTATGTTGTTTCCTCTGTTAGCTTTCCCCCTTAACGTTTCTACATTTCCAGGTTGAATTGGTCAGATCACAATTGACACGAGCTAAAGAGAGGTATGGTGGACCTTTGACTTCATATGTATTATCTCGAGCATTATCCCAACCATTAGATAAGGAGATTGATCCGCTTCAGTCGGGCAGTAGGGGAGTTGGAAGTTTACATCTAGAGAATGTTGGCAATATTGATCATGAAGTTAGACCAAAACTTGGAGGTCTTCCCTTAGGTAACACCCCAAACGGCAATGATTGTGTTCAGATAGTTCAGGAACCAGAAAATCTAAGGAATTCATCCAAAAATTCTGAGGTTACTTCTCCCAAAAGTCCTGGTTTGGCCAGGGAAGATGACTCATCCAGCAAGAATCTTGTGGAGAGTAAGAAGTCCAATTCTCCAATAATTCCTGAAGAGTATCTTTGCCCTATATCCCTTGAGCTCATGAGGGATCCTGTAATTGTGGCCACTGGACAGACTTACGAGAGATCTTTCATACAAAGATGGATAGACGGTGGCAACACAAGATGCCCAAAAACTCAGCAAATACTCCAAGATCTTACGCTGACACCAAATATTGCTTTAAGAAGTCTCATTTCTGATTGGTGTGCAAAGAACAATGTAGAGCAGCCAACTGCATTGGCAAATGGGAGAATAAAGCGAAGTGATGGATCGTTTCGTGATGTTAGTGGGGATATAGCAGCTATTGAGGCAATTGTACGCAAACTTTCAAGCAGGTCCACTGACGATCGGAGGGCTGCAGTAGCGGAGATCCGGTCTCTATCCAAAAGAAGCACAGACAACAGAATTTTGATGGCTGAAGCTGGAGCAATCCCGTTGTTGGTCAACTTGTTGACATCTGAAGACGGTCAAATCCAAGAAAATGCTGTCACTTCTATTCTTAACCTTTCTATATTTGACAACAACAAGGGGCTTATCATGCTTGCCGATGCTGTTCCTTCGATTGTTCAAGTTCTCAGAGCTGGAAGCATGGAAGCAAAAGAAAATGCAGCAGCGACCATCTTTAGTTTATCACTTGGAGATGAGAACAAAATTATAATAGGTGCATCGGGGGCCATCCCAGCTCTGGTAGAATTGCTTCAGACTGGAAGCACCAGAGGGAAGAAAGACGCTGCAACAGCATTATTTAACTTATGCATATATCAAGGAAACAAGGGCAGGGCTGTTCGGGCAGGGATTATACCAGCACTGTTAATGATGCTGCAAGATTCAAGCAGCTGTATGGTTGATGAAGCCTTGACCATTCTTTCAGTTCTTGCCAGCCACCAAGAGGCCAAGGCTGCTATAGCAAAAGCTAGCACGATCCCTGTATTGATAGATCTACTAAGGACAGGTCTACCTCGTAACAAAGAGAATGCTGCTGCTATCTTGCTATCCTTGTGCAAAAGAGATACTGTGAATTTATCTTGCCTTCGTAGGCTCGGTGCACTTATACCTCTTACAGAGCTTGCTAATACTGGCACAGAGAGGGCCAAGAGGAAGGCTACTTCATTGTTGGAGCACCTTCAAAAACCTCTGCAACCTTGACTGGTATTCTATCAGTGAAGGATTCATTAATTGCTTCTTTCATTCTTACCTAACCGTGAAATTACACGATTCCATTTATAGTGTGATATAAAATCTGAGAAAACGAACATGAGAAAATAATTCATTCTCATTGCTCGTTGCATCAGTGTATCTATTTAGTCTGTTTTCGAGTGAGTAACTGATTCGTTTGACCTGTTTTTTTTTTCATTATTTGTTACTAATTGATCAATTTGATGTTTGCCACGCTAAGGCGTGACGAAAATTTATCAACTCTGTATAAATGAAACATTTTGATATGTGAAAAATTGCACTTTCTTTTCCTTTATCCTTCTTCTTGTGATGTCTTGTAAATTGATGCTGCATTACCTTCTGCTATCTGTTGTTAATGATTCTGGCATAATGGCCAGCAGCCTTATTTTCTGTCTATGAGGAAGCGTTACTCGGTATTTGTGTTTGTGTTGGTGGAAGGTAGTAGGTATTTCATGTAATTAGTCGAGACGCGTGCAATTCGGTTGAAACATGATATTTTGAAAGGGAAAAGTGCAAGTATGATCTCTCAAAATCTCAATCAATGAGTATCATTTCTAAGAATTATTACTTTCTTTGTTCGTATGGTTTTAACTTGACACGAAATTTAAGAAAATAAAGAATATTTTTGAATCTTATGGTCTTAAATAAAAGATACATATGTATCAAAATACTTTTTAATCTTGTGGTCTTAAATGTATCACGTGAAAAGTTAGAATTTAAAAGTTATAAAAAAGATATCATATTTTCCGAAATGAATTAAAAAGAAAAGTATAAACAAACAAATTAAAACGAAGAGAGTATTATAAGAATAGTGCAGTAACAAGTTGCAGTTCACTCACCACCTTATCTCATTTCCTTAAAACTTTGCTAAATTACATATAAATATTCTTAAAATAATATTTTATCTGCTTTATCATCCTAAATTCCTAATACTAGAAAAATAAATTTTAAAAATTATTTATAGAAATTTTCTTCCTTTCATACCAAATACACCTTAGGAGGAAATTGGCTGGCAAAGCTTTTCTTGGTCCAAACTATTTTTTGCTTGGTAATGACTCAACTTAGAAAATAACACAATGTTGGTCTAAAATATATTAAATAATTCTACGCGCATTAAAAAGGTTCCCCAAGACTTTTAATAAAATGGTAAAGAGTCTGAAGACGATTAGAGGCGGAGTCAGAATTTTCGATAAGAGGGTTCAAAATCTGAAGAAATAGACACACGATAGGCGAAGCGGGTTCGATATACTTAACCAGCTTGCTCTTTATGGTAGTTCTTCACTCAAGTTGACTCAAACTCAAACACAAAAGTAGAAGGAAGAAAATCCCCGCGATATACTTAACCAGCTTGCTCTTTATGGTGGTTCTTCACTCGACTTGACTCAAACTCAAACTCCAAAAGTACAAGGAAGAAAATCTCTGCGATATACTTAACCAACTTGCTCTTTATGGTAGTTCTTCACTCGACTTGACTCGAGCACAATGTTAACACTTGATAATACAATGTCTAATAACAGCAACAAGTTGCAAAGAATGGGAAGTAGTAAGTTCAAAGTAGATCAATCTTGTTGATGAAAACTGTAAATGTACATTTTGCCAGATTTCTCAACATACAAGTACCAGAAAGGACTATTTCTATCTTACACAAAAGAAAGAACATAATGGACCAACTGGAATTTATCAACTTACCTTCCTGCTGTTCTTTGCAAATACCATTTTGGTTTTGCTTATTGATATAAAGTAGTTGTAATGAATTTAAGATGACCATTGATCAGGCAGGGTGAGAAAATAGCTTGTCATCGCTTTTCTGAATCTTTTCTTGTATTGTATCGGAGAAACAATAGTTGGTAATGCATTCTTTGGTCCACCAAGTATGCCGGATGCCTTAACCCCATGTCTCTCCAAGTGCTTGTTCCCAAGTATATTGTTCTCATGAAATCAATGATCCCTAAGACTAGCTCCTTGCGCTCTTCGTCCACACCAACTAGCAAAGAGTAATCCATCACATCAACCGACTGCCAAGAAGAGAACTTCATTAGCCATAAGAAGAAAAAGAGGCGACTCAACTCTATGGAGCTAATAAACATTTTACTTCAGCACTAAGTAAACCAGCTAAGAGAACATTTCAATCAGTTTAGCACCTTTCACTCCAGCAAACGTTTTGCCATATCGTAGTGTGCCAACCTAAAGTATTCGCTGATAAAGTTCTCACAAAACCAAAGGAGACTAATGTGCCCTCCCCATCATGTCTCCAAGTGCTTGTCCCAAGTATATTGTCTCATGAAATCAATGATCCCTAAGACTAGCTCCTTGCGCTCTTCGTCCACACCAACTAGCAAAGAGTAATCCATCACATCAACCGACTGCCAAGAAGAGAAACTTCATTAGCCATAAGAAGAAAAAGAGGCGACTCAACTCTATGGAGCTAATAAACATTTTACTTCAGCACTAATGTAAACCAGCTAAGAGAACATTTTCAATCAGTTTAGCACCTTTCACTCCAGCAAACGTTTTGCCATATCGTAGTGTGCCAACCTAAAGTATTCGCTGATAAAGTTCTCACAAAACCAAAGGAGACTAATGTGCCCTCCCCATCATCACATTTCTTACATAGTACTTAGAGGTTATTATGCCAGTAGGAGATATAGGGAAATTTTTTGTAATGATGGCTTAAGATGAATTTAATGGAGAAACTTGATCAATGAAGAATAGTAGTTGTTTGGGACTTACGCACAATAGTAGTTGCTTTAATATAATAAAAGAAATCTTGAGATTCAGAGCAGTTACCGCTAAAAAGGATGTATCATTCCAAATAGCTCTCTCCAGACTTCTTTTTGCTTTGCTTCCAAGAAATATAGGTTTGGTACGCAATATTTCTAAAAGATTCAAGTCCAACAACACACTGTTTGCCCCAGTTTTGTCTGCATTGTAACGGGACCTTAGAGAACCCTTAAGATCATAGACCTTAGATATTGTTCTTCCAAAAAAGAGATTCTCCATCACAATCAAGTCCATTTTTGTTTCCCTGCCTCCTGTCAAATGTTTGACCGAAACCTAGTATATGCAGCAAAAATTAAAATAAGACTCTGCACCAAGTTTAACATTATCAAAATGAAAGGAGAAGTATCTCTATTCACCACCACACAATGCTGCATAGCACAGGCACAAAGAGAGAAAGAGAGAGAGGGAGTCCAACCTGATATATTCCGAGAACTTTAGCAAGGCAAGTTGGACTTCTTGAGCTAACAGAATCTGTTAGATATTTGAAGTAGTTGGGTCCAAATTCTTCAAAAGATTCTAACTCAGTTTTTTGAACTTGTTTTATTATGAATCTTTCATCCAATGACTTAGCGAAATAAGCATTGCTCTTTCCACCTTGAGCGCTCCATCTCTTACAACGGCTTAAAGACCGTATAAAGTCCAGTTCATCAGGAAAGTATCTCTTCCTGAGAGCATCAAACTGCTTAGCAAAGTAACAAGTGACAGAAAACTTCACCTTTCCGCCAGCATTTGAAGATTCGTCCTCAAAAGAGATCCTTAGGTGAGGGGAGGTCTTGGAATCTGCAAAGATGGAACTAATTGTACTGGAAGCATCTTCAGAACCATGGCTTCCATGATGGATATAATCCATGTCTAGAGAGCCAAAAGACTGCCATCTTGAAACATTAGAGGCCACTCCATTCTCCTTCCTGATGCCATTCGTGTTCCAACCCCTTTCAGACACATTTGGCTTATCAGTCACCCGTTCTTTATACTCTTTGGAAGTAAGAGCATACGATATTATGCTAGTAGGTTCATTGTCATAAACAGCTATTACAATTTCATTGAAGCCATTGTGTGGAATCATTAACCTGGGTCCATCATGTATAAGAGATGCATAAGAAATAAACGAGGGTGATGAATTCATTAGGAGGTTAAACTTCTGAGCCTCATTGGGTGACATTAGAGAAAACGTTCTCTGAACACTGATAACAGGGTCTCTGATCATATTTCTATAGTCTCCAGAAGCATGAAAAGATCTAATTGCTGATAAATGCAGGGAAGAAGGCGGCAATCCCTTCCTGATTCTTTCTTGAAGTCTCAGTGCAGAGTCGAAGGAGTTAACTCGTGCTGGTGATTTTACCCTTGCAATAGGAGGATAATCAAGTTGACTCAGCTGTCTGAAAGGAGCAGCTTCAGATCCATTTCGTTGTAATTTCAGATTTAACAGAGCTTTTTTGGGAGATCGGTCAGTACCAGTCCAAGCAGAATCTATCTGATCAGAAAGAACAGAACCAGCTGAAGGAGCTCGTTCCAAGGGTGTTCCATTAACTGCATTTTCTCCTTCCATATGCATGTCTTGCGTTTTCTCGAACTCACATGAGGTCAACATGGACTCTTCCAGCTCACAAGGTGACCCATGAGTCTCCTCCTCTTCAGACTGAAAAGGTTTCTGAGGATATTCATCTAAGTTTGAGAATTCAGGTTCGGTCTCTTCATAGACATGCTCGAGAGGGTCATTTTTCAGAAACACATTATTTCTCCAATCCATCAGCTCACTACAGGATCCAGTATACTCTGAACCAGAGGTCTCTTGGAAGAGCGAGTCCACAGATAAAAGACGACGATCCCAAACATGTGAAGCAATCACAAGGGAATGCCTCAAACGATTTAGTTCAAGAATGTCAACCACTGCCTGCCCTTGTTCTGAAGTTTCTGCATCAGCAGTTTGAAACAAGTCCTGTTGTAGAAACAAACAGAAGCAGCAAATATAAGGAAGAAGAGCACATTTATTCCTACACACTTGAATACATATAATTTTCCATGAAAAGGAACATGCAGAAGTATTATACATCAATCTACAATTGGTGCTTACATGGTAATCGCTCTTTTCTTTCATAAGTAAGTCTTTTAACTCCATGATGCAGTCATCCAGCTCAGGTTTATCAGATAAATCATGTTCTAAAGAGGATCTTTTCTCTTCAATCCTACGACAAGCACTGGATATCTCTGCATACAAGGCCTTGGCTTTGCACAATAGCTACAGGAAGCATAATATAGTATTAATAAGAGCTATTGGAAGCTAAAACTATAAATAAAAAAGACGACCAGAAAAATCCCAAACATGCAGCATCATTGCACCTCATCTGTTTCTTTCCGTAACCACTCCTGCTCTCTGTAGCTACTGAACATAAGAGTTGATGGGGGTAGACAAACTGACAGAATATCAATAGGAGAATAGCGGAAGAATGCAATCATACTTCCACACCTGTAAAAGCAAATGGGGAAATTTTATTCTCTAAATAGCAGATGCAAATCCAAAAATTGAATGATCGGAGTGATTGCACATTACTGGCAGACAACAAACTACATTCTGAAGGTATAGTACGATGTACGCACCCATAAAACCGGAGGCAGTCCCGTTGGAGAGAATGACCACAGCCAGCAACACGGTTGGCAGTTGCATTGTTTGAAAAACTAAGATCCAAGAACTTCCCAAATGAGAGTCCCCAAGCAGCATCTGACATTACTACTCTGGGAGTTGCTGGTGGGACTCCTTCTATATGGGTACACTTGAGGCATCGATGCCACATCCATATCTTGTTGTCCCACTCACCAGGCAGCTTCACTGAGGGTAACCGTCTAATATGTATAGTAAGATTCCCTTGCTGGTGTGTATAACAAATGACATGGTCCTCAGCTGGCTCCTTGCATGATTGACAGGAAGGTATCTGGAACATGAAGTGCCATACATAAATAGCTTGAAAGTACTAAAATTGGACATAACAAGATGACTTCTGTAAACTTTTACCTGACCAAAAAGATCATCCAGAAGAAATCGCCCGAGTGGCTTGTCAAAAGATCCATAAAACTTTATGCGAAGAAGCCGAGAACGTTCACATACATTTCCATTCAGAATACATCGACTTGAAAATGATACTAGTATGCTTTGACGACTGTCAGCAGCTGAATATGATTCATTAGAGGGTTCAAATTCATCTGATATCTCAAGCTTTGACAGATCTGGCGATTCACTTGGTTGAAACTCCCCTTGACCTAAAGTTACTCGTGATCCTTCAATGGTATCATCCAGGGTGGTTAGATCTTTAAAAGGAGGGTAATGATGCTTCACCAACGATACTGGTAACCCAACGTCCGCATTGCAGCTGGCAGATCCTACATGGTTATGTGGGCCATTACCAACTCTATGATGTCTTGCCGAGGAAGCAGTATGAGAAATCACTGAAATAGCATTATCCACAGATGTCATCTCTGGTATGGCAACAGAAACTTTAGGTAGACTAGCACCCTCATCAGCAAGGAATGGACAAACATGAGTATACAAAAACCGATCAATTTCACTCTATTGTTTTCTTTGGCTTATACTGTTTTCTCTTTTCCCTCCCATTGCTTCCGGGGAAAAAGTTGTCTTCCCTTCGAGAAAACACTTATTTTCCATGATAAAGCTTCGCACAGTATGTCAAGGTTTGCCATGAATAGTAAGACCACTGATCCTTTTCAATTACATTATTAAGATGCCCCAAATGACACTACATGAATAAGCATTTCGTGAATGTTTGTTATTATAGCTCTTGGGAACATGAAACCGCTGAATTAACACTAAGATGTCCAGGGCATAAAAGTTTGTCAGTGAATTCAAATCATTTATAAATGGCAAGCATAACTATAATCATAGGAGTATTATATATTATGGATTCAAAAGTGTGGAAAGAAGTGGACACGTCACGCTTGGAGACTGCTCTAAAGCACTTCCAAAAAAATTACATGACAAGCAGGTGAAATTTGAAATTTATCCATTCATGGGAAGAGAAGACCAGCAGAACAACCAGTCCGCCCTTTGTTCTGTTTCTAAGCCATCTTTCAGTTTCTTAGTAAGAGTGGGCGAGGGTATTCTGCATAAATAGTAGACATAGACGATAAATAAGAGAATATCAAAGAGCTAAGCCATAGAGAGTTTCACAAATTTAGCACAAGGTACTTTTGAATCCAATGTACTTATGAAATATGCATGATATAAGTCTTAATTAGAGCTCAAACATATAATAGCTTTAGCAGAAGAAAAAATAGTTTTTGAAGTCTGAGGCAGAGAAAATTACCGTGCAACCTAAACGCCTGGGACAACCATCAAAAAACATCAAAGTCTTTGATGGCTTTTTGTTGAACTGGTTTGGAGGTTCATGCTCTTCAGAAACTTTTTCTAAATGAAAGAGCTCACAATATCCCAATCTAGCCATGGCTATGTTATCGATGGACGGGGTTATAAGAGCACCAGTGCACCTGGCTATCCGCTCCAGCAGTGGCCGCTTAACATTTAACACCAAAGAGATCTCTTTTTCCAGTAGATACTCCTGAGCATGAGAAGATACACTTTTCTCTACAAGTAGCACATTAGGATGGTGGGCCTCAATTTTTGAAACAATCATCTTCAGATGCTCCCTTTCCTGTTAGAATAATAGAACTCATAAACTTGTCCCTAATTACTCTTATCTCAAATTCTCGAATCATAGAAAGATAGACAATCTACCAAATACCTGTTGCAATAATGTGTTAAAAGATGCCAACTGATTGGGAACTTTTTGGTACTCAAGTGCTCCTCCTAACAGAAGCAATCTAGCATTTTTGCAGTGTGAATTCATTCGCTTGTGTTTGATATTCTTCGTACAGACTACTCCTTTAACAAGGGTGCTGCATTGAAACAAAACTGAATGATGAGACATGACTAGCCAAGCCTAAGACGCAAATGTTTAACGAAAAGACTAGTTACCTCTCCCTTGGACTTCCAGAAGCTACACATTTAACCTTTACATAATAACCAGGATCCATGCTGCCTCCTTCACTAGTATCTGGCTTCACAAAATTCGCAGCTTGCCATGCTAGTGATGTAACTATGTCAATCCAGTCATCGGAACCGCTTTCTTTCCCCGACTGTACTCCTTCACTTTGCAATAACTGTAAGACAAGAGCCCTGAAATGACCCTGTACAACAGTTCCCATAGGTTCCTTGTGATCTACATGCTCTTTATCCATGGTGGTAAGGTTTGCACTTGAAGAAAATATTGCAGCCGATTCTCCAATTTCATCGTCCTCATCATCATATGTGAAGAAATTATTTTCATCCTCATTATCTTCATCAAGTGGAGGAGGAAACCAAATGAGATCACTATTTCTAAGTTCGAACGGCTTTTGCTGCTTCTCTAGCTGGTTGTGATATACAGACAAATTTTCAACACTGGCATCAGCAGTCGCTGGATCCTTCGTCCCTTTCTCAAGCCTTCTTAAAACATATGAGGCTTCTTGATCAAAGGGACCATTATCTGAGACCTTGGGATCTCATTTGATCTTGCTGTACAGAATGCCCAGCTCTATTGGAAGTAAAACGAATCCTAGAGGGGCTGTCCGATGGACTTGATCCAGCTGACCTTAAACTGTAAAATTCATGTCTAGTACTAACACTACTCGAATCTATATCCGAAGTATCATGAAAATAGCTACTTGACGGACTAAAAAATTGCCTTGTTGAATCCCCTCCTTCGTCTTCATCACTCCTGAAATTATTAGCGAAGGAGTAACAAATTTTATTACCAACAAGACTAACAGTTTCTGTGTCCCAAAAGCAGCTTACAACAACATACCAAGTGTAATCCACAAGTGGGGTCTGGGGAGGGTAGAGGGTATACAGACCTTACCCCTACCTCATAGAGATAGAGAGGTTGTTTCTGATAGACCATCGGCTCAAATAAAGCTTCCAAGCAGTTTGAAAAAATGGAATAGAAAAATGAGAGCAATAACAACAACGAAACAATGTGAAAATGGAGAGCAGTAAACAACACGTACAGGAAAGAACAATAATGACACTAAAATAATGTGATAATCAAAGAACAAAAAAAACAGCTGATAACCAAAACCGAAGAACAAGAAACTACAAGAATAGTTTTATTGGACTCCGCACTCAACTGAAACAAATGTGAGCACTGCTCAATTCACATAAAAGGATTATAAGTTGAATATCCTAGAAGGGAACATAGATATGACACATCATCTCATATTTGCATCATCTGCTAATTCAAGATAAAACATCTCTGGGTACTAATCCAAAACAAATCTTGAGAAAACATAAAAGTTCCAATCTCTAGTACGAAAAATGTCAGAGGCTTCAAGAAACTAAATGATTATGCAGGATATCTGTTCTTCCATCTAATATTAACAGATTTCAAAAGCACGTCACATTGATAACAAAGTTAATATGAAAACTACAATATGATACCCTTGCTCAGTACCTGCTTGGCGAGTGACGTAGAAATATCGGAGACGGATGACCTGAAAAGGTTGTAAAACTACTCTTAACTGGTGTATGTGAAGAATAACCATCAAATCTGTCACTATTGAAATTTGGTGATGTTGATTCTGTGCTTTCTCTAGGAGACTCAAAAGAACAAGTTTTGTCTCTATACTTCCCAACACCATTATTCCAAGTCCTTAACTCGAACAAAACTTGCAAGACTTTATACCAACCACTTCCCCTTTTAATCCAGATGCAACAACATCAAAACATCCATTACTGCGAGTACAACAATCACCACAGAAAACTCCATTGCAAATTTGGCAATTGTACTTGTTGCAAGAATCAGTAAACCTCATCTTGCATTCCCAACAGATTTTTCCACTGTCAACATCCATGTTTAATCCACTCGTTCCCCGCGAAATCCAAGATTTAACTTTCTCAATCAAATAAAAAACTGAACTTTCAAATACTCCCATAGACTGGAAGTAATGAGTAAACCCCACCAAGAATGACAACACAATTCTGCCTCAATTTATCAAAGTTCATAACTTTTTCTCCTAATCTGTATCTAAACACAATGGAAACTATCAAACCCCACAACAAAAAATGGGGGGTTTCTTTTTTTTTTTCTGCAATTTACATTAAGTATATATCTTTTTTCTTTAAAGAATGTATGTGAAAAAAAATTCCCCCAAAAATCACTATATATTGGAAAGGGGGAAAACAGATTACAGTAATTTAGAGTGAGACCAATTATGGTATGTACACCAATGAAATGACCTGGAAGTATAAAATCTTGAAAACAAATAAGGAGTGAAATTAAAGTGCTTTTGACCAATATATAGATATTGAAACCTAAACACATAAGCTCAACCAATCCCAGAATTTTCAACAATAGTTCCCAAGATCCAATTTTTCATTACAAGAAACACAAAATCCAGAGCTAGGTACCCATATAAACTAGTTATACTTAATAAAATCCCAAAAAACAAGAACCCCACCAACAGAAAAGTGTCAAGAAACACAAAATCCAGAGGTTGGTACCCAAATAAACTAGTTAAACTAACCAAAACCCCAAAAAAAAAAAAAACCACAAGCAGAAAAGTGTCAAAACAAAAGAATCCAGATCAAGAAAACACAAAAAGGGATTAAAGTTCCAATCTTTTGATGAATTTTAAATGGTTTTAAAGAACAAAGAGTACAAAAATGAAAAGGAGAAAAAGGAAGAGTATAGAATAGAATTTTTTCCCTTTTCTAGTGGCTCTAATCTCCATGTACATTATAACCATAATCTGCTGCTTCTGCTTCTTCAACAAGAACAATATTTTATCTCTCTTTCCCATTTTCCCTAGCATGGCTTTTGCTTTCAATTTCATTTTTCACTTCTCAAACTAACATTAAAATAATAATAATCCATTAAAATACACTTTTTTTTTATTTTTTATATTTGTGTATATCAACATGCAACTTATAGCTAAATAGAAATCCACATGCATATATACAAAATACAACTCTCTTTTTCTATGTAGCTTTTGCTTTCTATCACTATCCACTTTATCTTTCTTTAAGGTTTTTGTTCAAGAAAATGACACCCTTTTTTGAACTTGTTGTATATTCTTTTTTTATTTATTTGGTTTGGTTAGAATTATTTAATTCTTTTATTAAACTGTTTTCTATTCTTTTCTCAGTCATTGGTTAGAATTGGAATATATTATATAATATATAATGCTAAACTTGTGCTCTTTTTGGATCTTTCTTGTTTTTTTATTTTTCACACAGAATTTGATATTCACTAAAGATTAATTTTTTAAAATTTGTGTTGGGTAAATTTATATTTGAATAAAAATCTTTTTAATAAAAATAATTTCGTATTTTGAAGGGCTTGAACTCGAAATATGGGTTTAAAGATGAAGAAACGATTAGGAGGATTCAATAGATCAACGACTTGCTTGGATTATATGAGATAAGGCCTTCTTTAATTATGATCTTAACTTTGTTTAAAGTTTCTCTAACGTTTAGAGAGTATATTTTTATTATTTAAATCTTGATATGTACATGAAATTCTTAGTCGGACTAAGCATGTGAATTATTTATTTATTTATTTTATAATGAATGTTGGTAAGATTTGGTCAGAACCTCGTTAAAAGCTTAAGTTGTTAGAAAAAATTCATTCTCTTATACGGGTTTGATCTTTTTCATTAATGATTGAGAACGTAATAGATGAAATGAGACTCGATGCACACTCTCACATACAAGTCTTATTCTTTTTTCACCCAACAAGAATTGTGGTGGAATGTTAAGTATTCATTCATTTTAAATCAGAGAATTTGAGTACGTCCCCTAGGTACGAGTTGTCTTTATTGGAGAGTAGTCTCTTTTCATGAATCAATCATAAGACCTTTGTCTGCTTCGATATATGTTGAAATACGTAAACCATCTAAAAAGTTAAGTTATTTCAGTTTCTCATATGTTAACACTGTCTATGGCATAAAGACATTCGAGTTGCATCTGAAGCTTTGTGTTTTCATCTTTCCTACTATTAAAATTTTTCATATTCGACCCACCGCACATCAAGAACTTCATTTTCTTATCTATGATGCGGTTAAATTGAAGTTCGATTAAATTTAAATTAAGAAAATCTCACATTAAAAGATAAAGTGTATCCAAAAAAAATCGAACCTAAAACATCTCATTAAATTTAACTACATACTCAATAACATAGTATGGAATTAAGTATTCTTTCTTTCTTGATTACTTGATTCCATCTCAACCTGTTCTATATTCGTTTCTCACTCATTGGAATTAATTATTAAAATTATAATATATAACTCAACTTTATTATTTAAAGTTGATATATTCTCGTTATAAAAGTAACTAAATATATATCTCTATTGTTATATAAATGACTCACCTATATCATTATTTTCTAACAAAAGTAAAAAAAATTAATTTTAATTTTTTTAATTATTTTTAAAAAAAAGATATAATCTATATGGGGTATGTTTGATCCTCCTCACACACATTCTTTTTACTATTTTAACAACTAGTTTAAATTTATTATTCTGATGGTCAAATTTATTTATGTTTTATTATTTTTTTTGTAAAATTTATTATAGATACCTCAACTTTTTTGTACAAATACAAAAATTAAATTACAATATAGCGAAACAAATAGTTTTAAATTATAATATAGCTACAAAAAAAGTTAGTTTTAATTTTTTTTCTTTACTAAAAAATGAAAGAAAAAATAAAAATAAAAAACACAACTAATGATAATCAACAAACTCAAAAAATATTTTATGTATGGAAAAAATTAAAATATATCTTGAGTTTTGATAGAAGGATCATATTATGCCCTTACATAATTATTTTTAAAATTAAAAGTCAAAAATATCAATTTTAAAAGTAGTTTTTTCACTTTGGTTAGATAATGATATATGTGAGCTAGCTCCTTTTGTATCGATAGCGATATATATGAATCATTTATATATCGATAAAAGTATATATGAGTTACTTTCATAATAAAGATATATCAGCTCTAAATAAAATAGTTGTATATTTTTTCCATTTATAATATTAAGTCTTTTCTTCCAATGAATCTTATTTAAATATTATTGAATTCCTTGAGCTGCTATTGGTCAGAAACAAAGAATGGAATTAAGTATTATGTCTGCTATGTCAGCTGCAGTAAGCAAGTCGTAAGGAATCATTTATTAAACGCGGAATGAAATAGATAAGAATATTTTTTTCGAATTTATTTATATAAAATAATCAATTTTATTACTATAATTAAAAAATTAAAGTTATATAATTTTAAAATTAACTAATATTTTAAATTAAATAAATAATATTAAATTTTCAATTTTTATCTTATGTATCAAACGATCTCTTAGATTTTGACCCTTTTTCTTCAAATATTACGTTGGAATTTTCGAATAATACATTTTTCATTTCCTTCTTATGGTTGGTGAACAATTTTTTTTTATATAGTTTTGATTCTTTAAATAAACAAATTTTAATGGAGTAAAAATATGGTATTGAATCGCTTTAAGTTGCATGATTAAGTAATTTATCGTATCATATTTAAATAAAAATATTTATACATACAAAGTTACAAACATGTGTCATGTAGATATTGAAATCTAATTTTGATTTTGATTTAATTTAAATAATAGAAAATTTTCATATAATTAATGCCTTTTGCTTTCTTTACATATGGTCAGACTTGTTATAATTATTATTCCATTATAACATATAGTAGCAATTATTTTAGGGTAGAAACCTAGCTTAAAAATAAAACACCATTTTTGTCATTTTATCTAAATTAATAAAGTATATACATATTTACATAATTATTTTCCAAAATTTTCCTCTTTTCACGTCTTTTCCTATTTCTTGACATTTCATGAAAACACATATAACCAAACAAAAAGAGAAAAAGAATGTAAAAAGTGTTTGTCAACATCCCTAATAGTAGTTAGACAGTTCAATGTATTATGTTTTCGCTATATGTAAAATATAGAAAATAAATAAAACATAAGCGATATTTTTTACTCTGTATTATTTGTTAAAAGCTATTTTTATCATTTGGAAATGTGATTTTCTGATCACATAACAATAATTTATTAGTTACATCAAGATTTTTCTCGTTAGAAGTAACACTAAATAATAGTAGATTATTAGAATGTTGTGTCCAAACAGTTTATTTTCGCTTTTCAAGGCTGATATAGAATATCGAAATCGAATTGAGTCAAAAAATTTAGTAATTTGGTATTTGGTAATTCGGTATTTAAGAGTAAATTTTAGAATTATATATGATATTCGGGTTTGAATTTGGTATGAGACATTAGTATCATTTGGTATTTGATAATTTTTTTCGAATACCAAATTATTTTATTTAATGAAAGTCATATATCAACATATTCATTACTCCTAATTTATACAAGTCCAAAGAGAAAATTAAAGAATAAGTGTGAAGTATGATCAATTCAAATACACATGCATTTTAGTTGTATCAATTTGTTTTTCTTGTTGTCTTCTTACTTGTTGATATTCTATTATATCGTGCCTCCAGATAAAAAAGATAAAAATAATTGGAGAAATAATATTAACTTTGTAATACAATCAGCTATATCGTATTATTAAATATCATACCGTACCAAATCAAAATTTAATTTACCGTCCAAATCACCAACCATAATTTTTAAAAATTGATATTAATGCTAGCTATTTTTAACTACCAATTATCAAACTATTAAACTTAAAATTTAAAAAATCCGAATCAAATACCGAACACCCACACATACCACTCTTTTTTCACTTATTGGAAATGCCTAGAAATGAAGGAAATATAGCTGCTTCCATCTCCATCTTACTTTAATAAATAATTCTCATTGTTTTAATATATATGTGAACTATACTTTATTGTACCAAAAGAAAAAAAGACTTTAAAATTCATTTTAATGTCATAATATTATAATATTCTTATGATTATAAAAAAAAAATGGATTAGAGAAAATGGAACCAAAAATTAGGTAGTACATAATAATTCTACCCATTGAATTAGAATTCCATGTAAATTACCAAACAAGAAAATCATGAATAATATAACATATGATCCATATTGTCTAGAAAACCCCAAAAAAGATTTGTTGCACTTAATTTAATTTTTAATCCATTTAACTTTTTATTTTTATTTTATTTTTTCTTAATGTTAACTTTTTATCTGATATATTTAAGATAATATACTATTATATATATTTTAATATATTATATTATTTTTTAATTTAAAATCATAAAATATATTTAAAAAAAATCTTCATTTTTATAAATTTTATATCAATCAACATCAGATAAATAAATTGAAACAAATATCGGTAAACCTAGGGCTTAGGTTTGTTAAGAAAACAACATCCATGTGTCAATTTTCAAGTTATGTTTTGCTTTTTGCCTAATTGCCTCATGTATTTGTTTGTCTTTTTCCTAATTTTGCACCCCCTTTTGTAATACTACTCTCTTTTTCTTGTTGGCTTTTTCCTTTAATTATTAATAATTCATAAAAATTTCCTCATTTTTTTCCAATGTTTTTATAACACAATTAATTGAAGGATTGAATCCTTTTTGTTTACACTTTTCCTTCTACATGTTTACTTGTACTAACACCTAAGAGATTCTCAAATTTGTCTCCAATATTATTCATGTGATCTTAAAGGGCCCTTTTTAGGGTTAAAGAAATTGTTTTAGGTACTTATTGAGATATGTGATAGGTTGATTGAATTTCTCCGTCATTAACTTGAATTTTAGAGAACGTTTTTTATATATATTGATGACAATAAAGAGAGAACATTTCGCCTACTTCCCGATAGATTTAGAATTCATTTGAATTAGTTGATTGTAAATAGTTGATGAGCTACTGAAGATCATTTGAAGTTCTAAAAATAATTTTATTAGTAAAAAACTAATATATTTGACAAAAAATACACAAGCAAATCATATTTATAAGTTAATTTAATTAGCTTGTAAACTTAGTTAAATATTAAATCATGCTACCAAAATACACAAACAAATTATATCTATAAGATAATTTAATCAATTTATAAAATTAATCAAATACCTTCTTATGAATTGATATAAATTTAAATTAATCTGAATTGATAAGTTTAATTAAACTTTTTAGGGTTTTAGCCTTTTTAGGTGCAACACCACAAAAGTCTCTCTCAAATAATAATAATAAGAAGAAGAAAAGGTAACACGTCATTTCTTCATCATTTTGTGTCATTTACATGTAATGAAATTAAAATTTAAGGATAAGAGAGAAGACTTGTATAACCCATTTTAAAACAATTAAATTAATTGTTTCCAATTAATCATCATCATTCATGAGTCATCACCTAGGTTGAATATATTGTCATTTTATAGTTTGAAGGCAATTTATAGCTTCTTATTTTTGATAGGATAATTCATGATAAATAAACACTTAGTCCAGAATTATTTGACAGGTATACTAAAAATAAATGTCCAAGATTAATTGTTAATTTAAATAATCAAGAAACAATTAGTCATTTTTTTTCAAATTTGCCCTTAATGATAGTGTAGTTCAATTTGAAAGTTAGGTAGACTTTTGATATTCTTGATAAGTTATATTAGTCAAATTACACATTCTATTAAATTTTCCTTGAGGGGTCTGCATGACCTTAACATGACAAACAATTATGGACGGAGGGAGTATATATATTTGCACTGATTCACATCAAATTATGTTAATTCATTGTAATTAATTTATACATAATAAATGCTTATGTATAATACATGGTATACATTTCTTTGCATACATTTTCCAATTGTTTTTTAGGGTCAAACACAGTTGCGGAGCCATAATTTTTTATAAGGAGGTTCAAAATTCGTAGAAACAGACACACAAGTAGTCGAATGCGGTTCGACATCTACTATATATATATAAAAATATTATTTTAACTATGTATAAATAGTATAATTTTCCGTCGAATGGGGTTCACTTGTACCAAGGTGGCTCCGCCCCTGGTCAAACTATTGGAGCTATATTGTTACTATACTCAATAGTTAGGAGTAATTTCTAACATTTTTTTCCTTGAACATTTCATTTGTTTACTTTACTTTGCATTTTTTGTGCTATTTTGACCATATAAAAAAAATAGTACTTAACCTATTTCCTACAAAACATTTAACTTGCCCTTCATACTAAAATAAACAGTCCAAAAAAGTTATTATTATTTTAGAAAAAATAGATATAATTAAGTGCATTTTATTTTTCATTTTGATCTTAGTAATAATTATTCTAAGAAATAATAAAAATTAATTACTTATCATGAAAATTTGAGTGAAGGACATATACACAAATTTCAATATTATAATTGCAAAGATTATTTTTTTAAAAATTATTAAAGAGAGATAAAAGAAAGAATATTAGCTGAAAAGATAAAAGAGAGAATATTTTGTTAAAGAAAGTTTAATAATTTAAATGATTATAAAATAATAACAAATATATAAATAAATAAAAAATATGACAAAGTAAAATAATTCGATGAAGTAATATTTAATTTCCATTTCATATCTAATCACATTTAATATTATAATGAGATGACTTTTTGGGAGCTGTGGTCATTAAATTCTTGGATCCATAGTCTGGCCACTAAAAATTAATTCCAACATTTAAAACACACATTTATATTTAAAATGAGGGGGTATGGGATTGAGTAAGAATGTTAAAATCAGCTTATAAAATTGTGATCGATTTTATTTATTTATTTTTAGGGGGTTAATATGTATTTTATTAATCAAGTTTATTTTGATTTGTTTAATTAGTATATTGTAAAATTAGGCTGATAAATAATTTAGATTGATTCGTGAAAAAATTTATTTAAATATTCTTAAGAATGGTTTTTTGATAGAAGGGGGGGGGGGGGGGGGGGAATTTATTAAATAGTTAGACAAATTGCAAGAAAATGAACTTTAAGTTTAAAATTTAATAAAAATTGAACGAATTGATTTACGAACTGATTCTTAGCTTATTGTTATTTATCTATTTTAACGCAAATAAAATTTAAGCGGGTCAATGACCCCCACCCCACCAAAAAAAATAAAATCTAATAATACTACTCCATTCGAATTCTTCTACTTACTCAATATTGAAGTGATGATTAAATGAATATTATTTAACAATTCATTTCATTAAATTATTATTATTATTGACGATTTGAATTTAAATCTAACTACTAGTAATAATCTAATTAGTTTGAGAAATGTTACTTAATAATAATGGAAAAGAGTTTGAAAATAGTTCAATTTTGACGGAAATTGTGTCTTAATACCAAACTTTTTAGAGGATCTCTTACCTCCTTCACTATTTAACATTTAATAGTACATTTTAAAAGTATATATGTGACCACGTGGACACATTACAATTTATAATGATACAATATTTATGGTGTCTATGTGACACATATATTCCTTTAAATACAATATTCAATATTGCAGTCAAAGTTTGGTATTGTTTAAGTAATTTTAATTAAAGTTTGAATATATTTCAGATACTTTTCTCTAATATTAAAGGTAAAATTTTAAAAAAAGAATTCATTGCAATTTGCTAAAATAAGATGGTAAAAATTAATAATTTTATTTTTAGTATATTTAATTAACCAAGTATATTAACAAGTAAGGAGGAGTCAAGGAAGCACTATTTTTTCTTTTTTTTATAGTTATATATGTGAGCACCTTCAACAAACATCATTAGTTTTGACCCTAAAATGGTGTTATTTTTTGCGATATTTTGCGATACCTTTTTTCTAGGGAAAGTTCACATTGTTCCCAAGAAATATTCCACATAAGTTTTATTAATTAATTTTATTACAAAAGTACAGATGAAAAAATAAAATATATAGAAGAATTCAACTTAGTTTTTGTTATCTTTTTAGTTTATTTAAAAAATAATGTTTTTTTAGTAATATTTTATTTTAACTTTTCACGTTATATATTTAAAATTATAAAATTAATAAACTTAATAGATTTTATTTATTTTTAATTCAAATTTTAAGATTAATATTTTTTACTTTCTTAATTTTTTTTTTGTGGAGTTAAAATCGAACAAATAAATTAAACCTAAGAAAGTATCCAATAAAGTGAACATTCAATGATCAATGAAAGTGTGAGAATATTATATTATATGGTTTTCCCAAATTGTAGCCATCATCTTACTTTTTGAAAATATTAGCATTAGTTGAAAATATTATATTCATTGGTTTCGCGTTAATAATTTTACACGATGCAAATTTAATTAATCAACACCACAATGCACTTATCTTTTATTTTATATTGGTCTTTTGATATTTTTTCTTCTATTGAAAATATTTTTCTCAAAGGATAGAAGCTTGTATTTTATTTATTTATTATAATCTTTCATAAATTATACTCTACATCTTTAAAAAAAACTTATGTTTCGTTAGACATAAATTCAACTATTGAAAAAATTATTAATTTTCATTTCTATTTACTTTTTTACTTTCTACTCCAAATCAGACCAAAAGGTCATACTTTTTAATCTCATTAAAGTGTAATGCATAAATTTTATGAGATAATGAATAAAAATAAGATTGACATATTTTTTTTTTACTCAATCTATGAAATTATTGTTGTAGTTTAATTTGTACTAGTTAAATGATTTTATTGTGAATATTTTTATAATGAGAGTAAAAAAGAGGGGTGGGGTGGGGTGGGGATAATTTTATTTAATCTTGGAAATTTGCTTTAAAAAATCTAATCTATATTGTCTACTTAATTATCAAGCTAAAGACTTTCACTCTTTTGAAGTATTAACTTAGGAAACTATTTTTCCCTTTTCATTTGTTGCACTAAAACATTATAGAAAGTGAGATTTTTTTTCGAATTAGTTACCTCATTCGTTTCAAAAATACTTTTATTTTTTTTTCGAGAGTCAAACTATATAGTTTTTATCAATATTTTAGAATATATATATTTTCATCAGATTGAGTTTAAAAGAATTACAACTTATAATAGGAGCACTTTTCATATAGATTTTAAATATTTAAATTGTAATTTGAAAATATTAAACTATCTAATCTTATAAGCTCTGAAAATTAGTTAAATTAATATACAAAAAGTTAAATATGACAAACTAATGTGAGGGGGGGGAAATAGTAAATTTCTAAATTGTTGAATAAATGTTGTGGTATTGTCATGAAAAATAGAAAGAAAAGACAAAAAAAAAAAAAAAAAGATTAAAAAAAAGGATTGATGGAGATTAAAGTTTGGACTTTAATTGAATAATTTCTTTTGTCTATTTGAGGGGCAGATTAAATAGTGGACAAGTCATATAAAATGAAAATAGTTTTTCTCTTTTTCAAAAATGCACTCAATTATATGAAAAAAGAGAAAACAAAAGCTTCTCAAATCAATAATGTCATATTGCTTAATGGAGTATTGAATTTTTTATTTTAAATTTCTTCTATCCTACTATTTTTAAATGGTGCATTATTTAGGAAGAGAAAAAGATATCGCATTTATTTTTTTATTAAAAAGTATTTTCTACGAAAAAATAATTTTCATCATCACTAACTATCTTTTGTTAACACAATTAACATAATTATTGTTAATCATTATCATCATCGTCAATCATCAATCACCTTTGTCATCACAATAACCACTAGCAACCATCACTGTTTATATTGTCAATAATTATCATATCTACCACCTCTATCGTTATATCTCCTGTTGCCACCATAACCATCATCGTCACCATAGTCACGTACTCTACCACTTCTATGATCAATTTCTACTACTAATCATCTCCACAATTAAAATTATCACCGCCATCAACTATCACTAACACGTCGTCAATCACCACAGATTTTCCCATAACCTTTGTTGTCGTCACCACCACACCCACCATTGTTATCTCCCACTACCTTCACTGTGACTATTTCTACTACCAACCACCTCCACTATCACTATTAGCATTGCCACCAATTACGTCCACCAACATATCGTCGATTATCACACATTTTTTAGTCACTATCATCGACACGACCGACTTCTAACACCAACCAACTTCGTCATAGAACCATCACCGCTTCTACTAATTAACTATCACCATCGCACCAGTAACTATAACACCAACCATCTCTATCATCACAACTATCACACATTCATTACTAGCTAGTCACTAACACCAATCATTACCATTGTTATCTCCCACTACCTTCACTGTGACTATTTCTACTACCAACCACCTCCACTATCACTATTAGCATTGCCACCAATTACGTCCACCAACATATTGTCGATTATCGCACATTTTTTAGTCACTATCATCGACACGACCGACTTCTAACACCAACCAACTTCGTCATAGAACCATCACCGCTTCTACTAATTAACTATCACCATCGCACCTGTAACTATAACACCAACCATCTCTATCATCACAACTATCACACATTCATTACTAGCTAGTCACTAACACCAATCATTACCACCACTACTATAAACCATTTTTACCATCACTAGAGAACATAATATTTTAAAATTTTATCAAGTAATAATTTTATATTTTTTTACTATGTATTTATTTTTGTATAAATCATATATTTATAATGTTTTTAAAAAAAATATATACATCTTCAGATGTTGAAACACAAATAATCTTTAATTATTCAGTATTTAGATTTAAAGACAATATCATAATAATTTTAATATGAAATTCGATTCTAACGTCTTAATTGAAATGAAAACAACAAATCCTTCCCTTTTCTTTTTACCCTTTAATTAACAACAAATAAGGCCTTAGTTTGGGTATCTATCAATATTTCTCTCTAAAACTTTTTAGGTATGAAACTAGAATAATTTGGAAGAATACCTAAACATCTAAAATTAGGCACAAATAATTAATTTCACATCTTAATTAATCAATGTATAGTATTATTACATTTTATACTAATGCAACTTGGTCAATGTAAATGAGGGTGCACTAACTTGAAATTGTCACTTTGACCATAAACTTGGACAAGGAAAGTGGTAATGTTTTTTTAAAAAGAGTTTTTTCTTATTTAAAAAAAAGTATAGACTATAATCATGATTTTGTCTGCCAGTGTATGGGAGGGTTTGCTATTGATGTTTATATCGTATATTTAAATCGATCGTAAAAATATTGTGAAGGATAATTAAATGAGATATAAATTATTTATGATTTATCGAGAATATAATTTTAAATAAAATAAAACGAAGATTGAAGATTAAAGTAGAAGATTAGCCGATGGTCATTTGTAAGCGCTTGAGAGGGTCACATTAATTCGATCTAAATGTTCATTACAAATTAAAAGGTAGTCTATTTTTGGGTTAGTTTTGCAAAGATTTGAAATGATATTCTTGGACCATTTATGTAATGAGTTTACTTAACTTAACAATAGCTAGACTAGCTCATTTTAGACGTAATTAATTTGTTTTAAAGAAATTACATAATTAGTTATATTTTATTATCATATATATTTTATTATTATTATTATTATTATTATTATTAAAATATTATCTAACTTACCACTAATTAAGAGTTTTTTTTAATCATATATTGAGGAAGATATATACACCTAAATACATACTATACACTTTAGCTACAAGATATACTAAAACAGGGTGAGAGGCGAGCAACAAAGCAAGACTTATTGTGTTCGCAGATACATGTGAATCACACTAGATACATCTATCTAGTTTGTATCTAATGTGATTCACATGAATATCATGTACCAGATACATAGGAAAATGATGAGCGAGCGAGATCAAAGAAAGGCCCGAGAGATTTGTTAAGTGTCTCAGGTATATGTGAATCCATTTGAAAACATGTAGTCACATTATCTATTCAAATCACAGCTAATTTGGACTATATATATATATTTCAAAATACATGTATTTGAATATAAAAAAATCTGATAAAATTATAATATTACAAAATAAAATTATATCCAAATAATTAGCTACAAAACTATAATAAAATTTATGTAATTAAGTTTCCCATCCACCCCCACCCCCCCTAACATATTGATTGTCATTTGTTGAGAGAATTTGTGTGTTTGGTACAAAAACTGACCAAATTATGAGTAGTACTTCTTTTAGGGGTCGTTTGGTAGTCCACATTAAATAAAATAGTCCATGTATTATAGATGGTATTATTTAGTACTACGTTTGGTAGGAAATTGGGTCTATGTATAACTAACAATGGATTAGTTATACCTCCTACATGGTATTATATGATGTATTACTAATACCTTCTATTTGGAGGTATTAGCAATACATGGGATATAATACCATGGGATAAGTCTACTAAAGACAAAAATATCCCTCAAAACATTTTATTATTTGTTTATTTTCTTGATTTTATGTTTTATGGTTGTGCAAGTAAATTTATTTAAATAAATTAGCTTACAAATTATTTAACTCTCTCTAAATAATTTGTAAGCTAATTTATTTAAATAAATTTACTAGCACAACCATAAAACATAAAATCAAGAAAATAAACAAATAATTAAATGTTTGTGCGGTTTTCTAATATTTTGTATTTTCAACAATTTATAACATTGAATACATACAAAAATTACAACTTGCAATTTTATTCGTAAATGTAGATGGTTTATTCAATTTTACTATTGTTTACCGTCTTTTCAATTTTAAAAGTTGACAGTTTATCTTTTTTTATATTAAAAATTGACATTTATAAGTGATCAATTAAATAAGATGACAATTATTTATCCTCAAATAATTTAAGAAAAAAAAGGCAAACATGACGATAAAATTGTTCTTTTCTTAGCTAGTTAGAAGGTCATAAAAAAAATTATCCGACAATTATTTAACTTAACCCAATTGCATAAGAATTTAAGGGTATAATTGGAAAGAAGTTTTTTATAAAGTTATAATCCAAACATAAGATGAGGTCGAAAACAATGAACCAAACACTTGATAAAAATAATCCCTGTATTACTAATCCCTGCACTATTAATCCCTGCATTACTAATCCCAGCATTACTAATCTCTGCATTATCAATCTTTGTACCAAACGACCCCTAAGTGTACAATCAATTTAGCTTGCATTAGCCGTCGGCCCAATATTATATATGTATACATATGTCACAATTAAAAAAAAATTAAAACGAATTTAAGATTTAAAATTCTATGAAAAAGACATTGTTTTTTAATTGAAAAGTGTTCAGAGGCTATTTTTGTTATTGATATATTGATCGAATCAGTGAGAAAGCAAAAATAGTAATGTTTTCCTATGAAATAAAATAAGAAAATGTTTCTATTATTTTATTTTTCATCATATATTTTGTTTTATTGAGCTGGTTTAGTGAGAAACAAGCGAGAAAATTATATTTTATAACATAAAATTTCTCACTCATTCATGATAGGAAAACCTTTCAAATAATCTCAATTTTTTTTTTTAAAATATTGTTAATGAGTAAATATACTCCTTCTCTTTCTATTTAATTGAAATGTTCGATCGTATGGAAGCAATTTTTGATAAAATGCAAAATAAAATTGTGTATAACAATCCTGTACGATTGAACCCTGCCCTGAATCTTGTGCATAGCCCAAACTTTAGTACACCAAAATCTCTCTGAAATGTTAGTATGTTGAATCTTCTTTTTTTTAAAAATATTAATAACAAGAGAATTGGATAATTAAAATTAAAATTTAATTCTTTTTTATAAATAATTTTTCCAAGAAAATTATGACTAAGAAATGAAATATAGAGTATAGTTTTTTTTTTTTTTTTTTTTGACTAATATGAGGAGTAAATAGAAACGAACGGCTACAACCTAACAATTGAAATGGATTACTTTTAGACTTCTCAAAATGGCCGCCACTTCATATCATTCAATGTGCAATTTTTAATGACAATTTCAAAGTTGTCCAACTAATTATTTCATTAATTAAATAATTATGAGTATAATTAAGTTTAGCACAACTAATTTCATTATTATTGATTCCACTATTACTAATATACCATAATTAATATTAAACTTATACACTTTATTAAATGATTTTCTATTTTTTAAAACAAGTTATATTGAGATTAATTACGTTGATATTATCTTTTAATGACGATTTGATTTGATATATTATAAATAACATGCATAACATTATTTGTAAGAAAAAATTGGTTGTTCACAAGAGACCTTATGGTATTTCTGTCATTTTATTATTTTTATCGTGAGATAATTAATCGTGACACACTTTCAGACATAGTTACTGATACTAATTACTAATTCTGATATAACTTATTTTAGAATTAGCAATTAAGCAAGAGATTAAATTTTTACCCTACATTATCTATGTTTGTTCATTATAATAAACAACCCCTTAGAGTGTGTTTGGCATGGACTAGAATATCCTTTAAAAAATATTGTCTAATTTTCTCATGGTTGATTTGTAACAACAACATATCCAATGTAACTTCACAGGCAGGGGCTGAGCCACCTTATGGTCAGGGGGGTTGGATTAGTGGAAAAAAATACTATCTATATATGGTTGAAATAACTTTTTATTTATATATAGTATGTGTTTAACCCTCTTCGATTAGTTCGTGTGCTTATATCTTCCGAGTTTGAAACCCCATTAGTGAAAGTTCTGGTTCTGACACTATTAAATCATAAGTGCCGTCTTGAGAAGATAAAGTGTACCCAAACTTTATCCCTATTTCATTAAGAAATATCTAATGAAGTTGTTTAAGAAAGACCCTCAATAAATACCAAAAAATAAGCTGATTATTTTCCAAAAACATTTTTCATAAAAAAATATTTTTTCTTCGTACCAAACACATCTTTGATACTTTGAGGTGTTATAAATAAGTCTAAAAGAGAGGGCATTGAAATCTTTTCCTCTTTGGCTGCACAAGTTAGCCCCATGATGTATACATTTTCCTCCTCTTGAAAATAATATAAACTTCAACACATCCTAAACTTTTCTTTTCCCATTCAAAAACAAATACAAGAAAACAATAATATTGAAGATTACAAAAAGAGCAAAGGGATCAAAAATGTATAAATTTGATCTTAAAGGTTTGATTTTTCTTCTTGTTTTACTAATTACATCAATAAATATAGTTTCAAGCATAAGAGATATTGAAGAGAAGAATTATTTGCTACAAAATCAACTTCCAAGAGGGCCAAGTCCACCTTCTGGTCCATCTCCATGCCATAACAAGCTTGATCCTTTCAATAAAAACAAATTTTCATTTCATCTAGATTATGTCATATGTCCATAATATTTTCGTCATATCGATCGACGTGAAATTTCACCAAGTGAAGTCTGGAGAGGATATATATATTCATCATACATTCATATTTCTAAACTATATAATTAGATTATTTCAGGTAGAGTTTGATCGCTTATATTATACGATCATTCAACTATTGTAAATAATGTAATAAAGTTATTTTTCTTTCTTCCTTATTTTGTAACAGAAAAATCATTCCATTAATGAAAATAGAACAGCAAAGTTATTCTTTTTTATTTTGTTTTAAAAAAAAAAAGTCAAATTACTATTGCTATATCAAACAACTCACTCCTTAGGTTCATGTGCACTACTATTTCAAAATAGTTTTTCATTTTTAACATATTTGAGAATTTTTTTTTCCTCCAAATTTTGTTTTTAGTATTAATTACTTATTTTTGAATTTTTTTTTAAAAACGTAATACTAAACATTAATTAATAAAAAATAATATAATAATATAATTATGTCTGTTATATTTTCTTTATAAATATATCAAATTCAAATGTACCTAAATAAAAGTAAATAGATGAAGTATATTCTTTATCGAAAGTGTATTTCAGGTAACAATTAATTCATTAATGTAGCACGCAAGGTTTGAAGTCAAAAATTAAATTTTAAAAATTAAACAATAGCATAGACATTTTAAATATCCCAATCGTTATCATAGAAAATTTTATTTCCACCAAACATAGAGTGAGAACAACGATTTATAACTAAAGCTTTTGAGTTCAAATTTTAGATATGAAATTTCTTTTATTGAAAGTATCACTCTCATAATATGAATCTTACGATGAGAGATTCAAATTTAATTAGAGCATAGTAATATCGAACAATACAGACGAATTTAACAAGCATTCCTTCTGGTTGTTTTCTCCAAGCACACTAACTTTTTTCATGTAATTAAAATGAGTTGTATAGAACCAGAATCAAAACTTAAAATTTATAAATTTGATTTTTTATTTAAATTATTAGATTATAAATTAATAATTTATATATATTTAATGAATTTCTTACTATAAATTCAAAGTTCAAATCAAAATTCAAAAATTTGGCCGAACTCATAAGGACCACACATATGTCAAGTTAGGTTTCATGAGTCAAATAGTTCTATATTGATTGGATTCCTTTATTATTCTTTTGATTTCAAATATTGTGTCACGTTATAAAATTATTGCTGAAAATATACTCAACGACTTAAGAGTATATTTGATATGATATAGCAATAGTAAAATGATTTTCATTACGTAGAATAGAGTGTACATATATTTTATTACTATTATATGTAAATATAAAGATTATTTCCAAAAGATCATAAGTTCAAGTGTTTCAAAACGATGAATAGATTAATGAGAAAAAGCATAGCAGTAAAATTAGAAAAATGTACAATCGACAAAAGAAAAAGTAACAATAATAAAATAATACGAGAATCAAAATACAATAAACTTTTTTATATTACGAATTAATTAATTTTTTTTAAAAAAAAAACTTTATACATCAATTTCAATAGTTGAAGTTGAATAATCATACAAGCAAAGTAAGTCTTTAATATGTACAAGGTACATTAAGGCATTCATTGATCCTCTCTCTTTCAATATCTTGTAGGAAGCAATTTTTATCTAATTTTATTTGAATTTTTCATTCATTTTCTACAGTAAATATTTATTAATTGAAATGAACTATCGATATGAATTGAAGTGTAATTTATTAGAAATAAATAGAAGCATTTTTATTTATTCATTTAGGTTGCAACACGTTCTCTAGCATATGAGCCAAATTATTGAGTTAATATACTCTTATCTTTTTAAATTTGTGACTTGATTCATAATATGATAATTAAATTAACTAATATTCGCCTAGATAAAAAAGTTAAAATTTTTTAAATAAAGTTTATGTATTTAAAAATTATATAAAATTATTATAAGCTACAATAGTTAAAATACAAATTTTTTAAAAGTATCTTTGAAATATTGTGATTAAAACAAATTCTTTAACAATTCCAATATTATCTTATTTCAATTAACAATAGATTGAATTGACTTATTTTTAAGTATTTTTGGCTTGTAAACATTTTTTAATTCTACTTTACTTCTGGCTTAAATAGAACTTTATCCGTTCAATTTTATTTGTCACTTGTTTTTAAAATAATTTTTTATTTTTTATTTGTCTAGATATTACATCAAGAAGAGATTTTTTTTCCCTTCATATTTTACCCTTAGCATTAGATACTACTCTCTAAATCATTTACTAAGAGCTAATACAAGACATCAATCAATAGCGATAGTGTGATAAAATCACTAATTAATAGTAAATGATTTGGAGAATAGTTCAATTACACCGTTTGTAGATTGTTAAAACTATTTGTTTACTGATTAATATTTTATACCTCCTTGGTGAAAATTCTGATTCTAATCACTATAAGAAATGAGTGAAAGAATCATAATCTGTAACACAAACTTATCAATGATTCACCATCGGAAAAACTTTCGTTTCTAATAGTTATGTTTATTCATCATTTGATATGAAAAAAAAAACTTGTCATTTATCAAAATAAATTACAACAAAACAAGTAAAAATAAAATAATCAAAAACCTAAGTTACTCTCTTATCCATATTTTGTACTAGTCTACGCATTTGAAATCTCCAAAACAAAAAATAAGTAAATCCAAATCCAATTAACACAAATAACCATATATTATCTTCTTTATCTTCATTTTCTTCTATTTCAACTATATTAAATTCTTCTCTATTTCCATTTCCCATTATACCCTCCATTAAATGTCCATATAACACATATACCCTCTTCCTATTTCCCACTACAACCGCCGTAGCAAACCCTTCTTCATCAAGGGTAGTTTCGTCAAACACCACTCCTTCGTCCCAATTATTTTCACTTTTTATATAATAAAGTTTATATTGACTCACTACCAAAACGACGCCGTCGCTTCTAACGGCGATTCCATCACCCGCCGTTAAATCTCTGTTTAAATTAACAGTCTTCGCCGTTCCGTCGTTAACGTTGACTTTATACAATTTGCCGGTATTTGATTGGACGACGAGTAAGTACCCATCGGAGATGAAAACGATGCCGTTTAATCCGCATTTGTGATAGTCTAAGGTGAGATCCACGGGATGAGATTTGAAGATCTCCGATCTAGAGAAAATTGAACCTTCGCCGTCGATGTTTACTTTCCAGATGAAGTCGCCGTCGGAGTTTGTGACGTAAGCGTTCCCGGAGTAATCAACGGCGACGTCGTTGGCGGCAGCGGGGTGGATTATCTCTGTTACGGTTGCGATCGGATTTTGGTCGTTTTTGTCTAGGAGCGGGGTCAGGAAGATGCGGCGGCGGGATTTGAGATCGTAAGCGGCGAGTGCGTTGAAAGGGGAAGGATGAGTGGCGGTCGGGATGCGGTGAATGCAAGCAAGGAGGCGATTGTTGTGGCGGTCGATAGCGAGGCCGAGAAATGAGGAATTTTCCGGTAAATCTGTATCGGAGATTAGGGTTTCAGCTACGCCGGATTCAGAAATTGAGAGGAGTTTCTGGTGACGAGTACCGCCGATGATGAAGTTGTGAGATTTAGGATCCCAAGTGAATGACTCCGGGTAGAGAGACGGTGATCGGAAAGTGATGACGTGGCCGGTTTTAGCGGCGGAGACGATGATGAAACTGACGGAGATTAAAAGGGCAAAAAATGATTTCATTGTAAAGCTTTGGAATTTCTGGTAAGTTTTTTTTTTCTTTTCCGACGGAACATAATTTATAAAAAAAAAGTTTTATTTTATTTTTTCCATTCAAACTAAAAAAAACTTGGCCAGCAATCAAATGAATATTATTTGAAAAAGATAAAATATGATTATCGAATATCATATTCTAAAATATCAAAATCGAAATTAAATATATCGGCCTATAATACATATATGAGTGTATAAATATCTCGTATAATATTTGATACACTTGCTAATTTAATGGCCATCTAATATCTTATGGTTGTTTACTCTTAAATTGATAACTAAAATTACTAATTGATTTTTTGATAACAGTTTTAATATTTTATATAAGTTATTGAGTCGCCGATTCTTAACGCTTTGAGGTTTTCTTTTATCGAATAACTCAATAGAAAATGAATAAATTATATTTATATCATTTGGTATCTAAAAATTTGGTATCTTAAGTCCCGTAACTTAGGTTTAGTTTCATATTTTTATTTCTCGCTGTCTCAAATTTTCAGTTATTCTACAAAGTGTCAGTATTTGCTTTTGAACAAGATGTAATCTGTCATGTTTCGACGTAATATTCAATGATTCTTTTTTGTGTCAATTCTTAAAGGTTAAACCGATAATTGAACTAATAACGATCAATAGCCAATAAGTCGATAACCAATAAGTCAATATCTTTGTTCTCTAACAATTTACTTACAACTCAATAACTAATAAGTCAAATTAATAAACTTCAAGAATCAAACCGATCAATATGCAAACCTAATTTAGCGACTAAGTTTATTTTTAAAAAAATATTTATGTAATGATAGCCAATATACCATATCAAAGTATCAAGATATATAAACTTGAATAAAACGTGATGGTTATAAAAAAAAGCATAGTGTATACTAAATTACTAATACAAGAAAACACATGAAATTAGCAACAAAATATTATTGGTAATTCCTAGTTAGTTCGTCGCTAAAAGACTCTTAACTGATAGAATTTTCTCAAAATTCATCGCTAAATGAAATTAACGTAAGATTTTTATTATTTAGCTAAAAAAAATTATCAGTCACTAATTTCTTCGTATTATATAATACTCAAATGTAGAGTGCAATTAACTTAAAGATTCATACCAATAATAGGCTGTCCAAACTACTCTTTATAAAAAGTGGTGAATGATTCCCTAATATTTATTCATCTTAATATATTATGCTATAAAGAATATTAAAGAATAATGTATAAGTTTGCAATAATTTCAAAATTTTTTGAGTAGATATGACGAAAAATGAACCCCACATGCACCATATTATTTTCACTAATTTGACTTGTAACAAATTAAAATCCAATAATAGTAAGTCACAGTTTCTTGCCTAATTCAACTAATCTAAATACGTTAAATTTTAATAGCTTAATTGATTTGACTCTTAAATTAGTACATTATAAACTTAGTATTTAATCTGCCGTAGCTATTTGCTAATATACTTAGTAGCTAATACTCATAGAGTTTTTGATAATCTATCGCTAATTCATCTCTCTAAATAGTAAAAAATTGTCAGTCGCTAATTCTTTTTAATTACTTCAAATATTATATATATAGTTGTCTCAATTTTTCTCACTAAATTATTACAAAATATAAGACAAAAGTAATAATAGAAAAAAAAAATACAATTATTGGAAGCAACACATGCAACATAGTTTTTTTAAGAGTGTTGATATTCAATCATGATATAACATCAATTGTATTAATTCATCATTCAATAATTAAGTGTTTAACATAAATATTAATTTAAAAAATAGAACATTAAATAAAATATGTAAAAAAGAATAAAATGGTGGGACACTAAAATGCACCGACCACATGCATTTTGATTGACTTGAAGATTAAGCCTTCACCATACAGCTCATAATCACACTACTATACAAAATATAAATAAATTTTTAAGTAATAAATATTTATTATATTAATATAAAAAAAATATATGTCATGTTATGTTGAGTTATATTAGTCGTATACAAAATTATTATATCGTCGATACATATAACCTTGCAATTTATGTATATGACTATAAAATATGATTCAAGTTATTCAGATATCGAAAAAACTTCTTAATTTAGACCGTATATCCTTTTTTGCAACTTCCATGCACTTATAAGTAACGTAAACAAACCACTTTACATTTCTTATAAATAAAGCTTTTCATTTTATTTTAGTGATTTTATTATTTCCACCTAAAGTCACTATACCTAACATACCATATATTTCTTCATTACACACATTCTTTTGAACAAGAAAAATTAGAAACAAAGTTTCCACTCAAATTTCTCAATTATGTCAAAACTCCCAATTATTTTTCTCATATTTGTGGTTTATTCAACACAAATAACCAATGGATTATTGAATAATCCAAGAAAACTTGATGAAGCTAATATTGTGAACAAATGTGGTAGTTGTCCTTGTAACAATCCATGTAATACACCCTCACCACCACCACCACCACCACCCGTTCCGTCGCCACCACCACCAAAGAAACCACCATCAAGTGGATATTGTCCTCCTCCTCCTCCTTCCGAAGGCGGTGCTGGTGGTGGTGGTGGTGATGGTTATAGTCCAAATCCACCAAGTGATTCACAATACATTTATATGAATGGTCCACCAGGAAATTTGTACCCCGTTGATCAATATTTTAATGGTGCTAAAAGTTATTTTTCTAGTGGATATTCACTTTTGATTAGTGGATTTTTCTTGGGAATTATTGCTTTCATATGAATATTGATCAAATTTTATGAAGATATAGCTGTTGATTTCATCAAAAACAAGAAATTTAGTGGCTAAGAGTATTTTAATCTTCTTAGGTTAGTGTTAATTAGCAATATTATCTTATCTTATCGTAATAATATCCATGTGTATCTTAGTTTCAATAACATTTTAATTTTTTTCCATACTTTGTATTTTTATTTTTATTTTTGTAAAATTTGTTGTTGTCAGTATTTTTTTTTCTTTTCATATCTGATCTAATCATTATACTGTTTCTCTTCCTCTCAAATTTTCTTTTGGCGTTAATTTCATTTCAGTTGGAAACGTATTCTTAATCAGAGGTCTCAGGTTTGAGTTCTGGATATGGAGAAAATCTTGTTAGGAGTATCACCTCTTAATTACTTTGCAGTGTGTGATTCAAATTTAATTGAGGCTTCAGTACGAATTTCGAAGACCGTGTGACAAACAAACAAAAAAATAGACAAAAAGAACTACATCAATATGGTCTCAATTAAAAATTATATGCAAAAACTTATAAAAAAAGAGTTCTTATTTAAATTTCATGAAAACATGTCATGTAAGTTAAAACAAAATACGTAAGAAAGAGTTACTACTCCATTATTTCAATATTAAAAAGATGTCACGTAAATTAAAATGAATAGTAAGAGAATGTCAGCAGTAGAAAGTTGGTGGGGGAATGAGATCAACCTTGGTAAATACTACCATATTGGGGGACCCACTATTTTATTAAATTAAATTGCATAATAATAAAAATTATATTAATTAGTTTGGTGTATACATTGGATGCGGATAAATTTTCCCTCATAGAACTTCTTTTTTTGAAGGGAGATAACATAAAATGTTGTTCCAAGTGAGTTTTAAATAGTTTTAAAATAAATTTTTGAATAATTTAAGTCTTTTAGATTTTCACAATTTTCTTTTTATCTTAATGTGAATGGAAAGTCTTAATTAAGAGTGAAGTGTTCCTAACAAAGATGATTCTATACTTTGAAAGACTTGAACCTAAAATTTTAATTAAA
>CM040621.1:401353-422175 GCA_022817965.1 Solanum lycopersicoides
TAAATATTTTCTAACTATATATTCTTTTGAATAGGGTTCCCTCCTTTCATTTTTACCGTTCAGAGTTGGCACATCTTTTAAAAAAATTAGCGAAATGATAATTTTACTATATCACCATTTGAATATAATAAATTTATTATTTTAAAAAAATATATTGAGCAATGACTATAATTACTAATAAGGATATATTAGAAACTAATTAAGTGACAAATTATAAAATGGGAAAATTACGCAACAAAACAAACTTATACTATTTAATTACTCATCATAGCTATAGTTTGCTATAATTACCAGTCGCGACTAACATTATACATCAATTACGTGGCTGACTTCGAGTTTGTATAATTAGTCGCGTTTGTATATGTATAATTCGCCAGAATATACAAATACATATGTATGATATATAATCTTTTAACCTATATACATATACAATTCAACTCTCTCCCACTGTCTGCCTCTCGTCGCTCGCCTCTCTCCTCCTCTCTCTCCAATCTCGCTTCGTCCTCTCTCCTCCCTCTCGCTCTCTCCCTCAATCTCGCTCGCCTCTGTCCTCCCTCTCCTAATCTCGCTTATCATTTATACAAATGCATATGTATAATATACAGTTATATACAATTATATACATATACAATTCACCACTCCCACTCTCTGCCACTCTCACTGCGCTCTCTCCTCCCTCTCTCGATCTCTCTCGCCTCTCTCCTCCTCTCCAGGCTCGCTCACCTCTCTCCTCCCTCTCCGAATCTCTCTTGCATTATATACAAATACATATGTATAATATATAATTATCTAACCAATATACATATACAATTCACTTTTCTCCCACTCTAAATCCCCTCTCTTCTCTTCTCTCTTCTCTATCCCAGTCTCGCTCGCCTCTCTCCTCCATATAACATGTAGCTACAAATTGTGATTATAAACTATATCTATAGAGAGTAATGAATTATTTTTATGTGGTTATATGTGAAAGTTTCCCTAATAAAATCTTGATTTTCCAAATCACTCAACTAAAAATGGACATTTATTTTAAATATAGTCATAGACAAGTATAAGCAGAATTAAAGGGATAATAGTTAATATAACAATAAGACTACGATAGACGTTATAATTTTTTCTAATAAATTCCTATACAATTTTTTGAAAGAAATATATGGGCTTAGCAAGTATATATGACATCATAAAGCTAAATGACAATTTATCTATTATAAATTTTTTTAATTAAACAAAAATCACTCAATATTTTAAAAATCTTCTTAGTGGGGATCAGGCTAAGATGTAATTTATTAGTGACCATTCTTGAGATTTGACTCTCTAATCAGTGTTAGTGGGATATCTATCAAATTAAATTTCATATTTGTTAGGCAGTGAGTTGAAAAAAATTTATGAAAAGTTATACATGTGACATTTATTATAAATCCTAATAATACATATTGCATAAAACACTCTTTCGTTCAATAAATTTTATTCCAGTTGAAAAGTCTATTATTTTTAAAATATGTCTAAGTAACGTTAATGAGATTAGAACATATATATATAACACAAAATTATTATATTTCTATTATATGAAAAACAACATAATTTTGTAAAATTGTCTATAAAAATTATTTATTAAATTAGCACAAGATGTACTGCATGACACGATAATAAATTAAATTGTGCATGTTATCTTTTATCAAACAAAAATAAAAATTAAAAGAATTATGTAGCAGATAAAATTACAAAAGGTATAATATTTAAGGATGTTCATTAATTTTATTTTTGTAACGTATACTTATATTCTTCACATGTTTGATAAAGATGATTTATTCAAGATTAATAATAAAAATGCAATTCTCTTCCTGCTTTTATTTATTATATTTATATATGATAGAAAAATTAATTCCCATAATTTTGTTATCCTTGAATGAAAAATGTGTTTTCATAAACCTCAATCAAATTATAAAATGAATATACTTTAATTTAATTAATTTAATTATCATGGATATCTAATTTTCTTTTTGTAAAAATCAAATTTATAATTAAACAAAACATAATTATACATAAATGAAATAACACTAATCTTTGATCCCCCACCAATTATAATATGTAGATATGTATCGATAATATTTTTTACTAGCTAGTTTTTCGTAGCTAATTAATATCTAATATAAAGACTAAATGTTCTTTAACATTTTCTCACCATTTTATTTTTCACAACTTATTGCTATTTTGAACATAAGAAAATATGGGTTTGAAAGGCAAGTTGATCGCTTCACTGGAGGTGAGGGGTGGTGGACACTCGATTTTTGATATCTATCACACTAATACTCATCATGTATCAAATATAAGCCTAGTATTGTCAACAATTTTGAGATTCATGAAGGTGAAACTGTAAAAGTTGGTTCAATTGTTAGCTGGAATTATAACGAAGGTAACATATATTTTTCATATATATATATATATATATATGATTTACTTGCATCAATTTTCTATATCTCAAATATTTTGGAGAAAAAATTCATGAAAATTTCCTTTATGTCATATCAAACTTAATATAATCGTAATTATAATTTTCCTTACTAATTTCCATGTTCTCTACAATGTAACTCTATTCAGGAAAGGTTATTCAATATTTATGGGCATTAAATATTTTTTGGGGAAAAAAAAGTGAAAAAATGAGAAGAAACAAAAAACAACATCACCTATAAGACATTGCAATTGCATACTTTTCTTCATAGTCTCTAGCCTCCTTTTTTTCAATCTAACACAAATACCCTCAAAAGTTCACGTCCTTTAAGAGTTCCGCCCCACCTCCACCCCCACCCCACCCCTACCCCTACCTCACACTACTTCCTCACTAACTTTTTTTCTCCTCCCCATTCTTTCTTCTTCCTACATCAAAAAAAAAATGTTCACTAAATATCTTTCGCTCTTACTTCTATTCTTATCACTATTTCTCAATTTCATAGCATCGACCTTCGGACAAGTGTGTCCATATCCATGTTACCCTCCTCCAACCGGCCCGGTGAACACCCTCCGGTGGCTATACCCCACCATATCCACCACAAGGGTCTAATTATAACAATTATCCACCACCAACTACTGGTGGTGGCGGTGGTGGTGGTGGTTATAGTAATTTCCCAAATTACCCTCCACCTAATAATGGCTATGTAAATGTTTAGTGCCACCACCTCCTGATCCAATATTGCCTTGGTGGCCATATCGTTATAGAAATCCTCAAATCAATTTTCTTCATCAAATTCAATTCAAGAATCAAAAAACATCATGATCATCATGATCACTATTATTATTCCAATGTTTTCATTGTATTTCACTTTGCTTTTCAATTAAGTTAGTTTTTTGTTGTAAATTTTCTTATTTCTTCTTTTTGTTTCATAATTGTGGTGGTTAGACCATTTTAGTATATCGTAATTATTATATTTTGTATCAACTTCTTCATCAGTACGTATGTATTAAATAATATCGTTAATAACACTTTTTTAGATGGAACAAAAGAAATTAATTGTCTTCCTTATTGTCAAATTTTATGGTTAATATTTGTGGTGTGTCAATTCAATGAAATACATGATCAGGGAAAAAATCGGGTTTAAAGATATTTTTTTGGAATTATTCAAAAAATTATATATTTATATAACAAAGTTAATTAATTAATTTACTTAGAGTTTAGGTTAAATTTAGATTTCACTAATATAGTAAAAAGGTGGCTTAATGATGAAGGAAATATGGTCGTTAATAAGTCCAAATTCGGTTACGTAAGCAATTAACGACCGGCATAATCCAGTCGTCGTCGGTCGTTAAAAGTCCCGACGTTAAAAGTTAACGACGAATTCAAATTCGGTCGTTAAAAGTTTTTTAACGACAACGTAAATTCTGGTCGTTATATGGCATTTTTAACGACAAATTTCCCCTTTGTAAAGCACTTCTAACGACCAAAAAGATTTTCGTTAATTATATTCCACTGCAATACGAATACTATTAACGACCACATTTTCTGTCGCTAATGTGTGTTATTCAAATAATTTAAGAAGCCAATTAATAAAGAGTTAAAGGTACGAGAATTTTATTATAGTATTATCAAAATTCTATAAAGTAAATACAAAAACACTCAAAATAAACTAAATAATTAAATTCATTATAGAAAGTCTCCTACTTATATACAAAAAATAATTAATAGAAAGATATCTATCATATTCAAGTAGCATAACATATCTTTTAACTCCTAAAAAGAAGAAATTGCAAAAAATAAAACGATATGACATTGTCTTTAATTTAAACCACCCCTAACTAACGTGAAAGCCATCTTGAACTTCTACTTGCTCTGTACGTTGTTGAATGGTATATTCTTCATGTGACATTCAAGATCTGTAAGATAAAAACTTATGTCAATTAAGACAAGGAATAAAAAAGTATGTACTAAAACATACTTTAAAAGATGCAAAATAGAATACTGTGGAATATGCACTTGAGGGCGCAACAGTCAACAGTAGAAATGTAACATTCATAGTATTTAGAGCTTAAATGACACATGAAACATCTTAAACATTTCAAATGGAAACATATGTGTATATCAAGTGAAGAAATATAAACTCCTCAAAACATGAGGTAAGGAATCTCTCAATAAGAATATGTAATAGCTAAATACTTATTAGATGATATGAAATGAAATGGTACAGAACATTGGGAACTAATAATGCACATGGCAGTTTCAAATCAAGACAACTGTATTCTAACTAACACATATGAATTGTATAATGTTTGAAAAAAAAGAAGGCATGTCAACAATAACTTGTAGTATCTTCCCACATCTATTAAGTATTTAACAATTTAATCTTTGGTGTGTTTCTTGAAATAGATTTTCTTCTTGGTACTCGTTTATTCTCTCAAATGGCTAACTAAAAAGTTGTCATTAATTTACTTAAGAAGTGAAAATCAAACCAATGTTTTGTTAATCATTAAATTATGTCATATTTCTAGTTACTCTATCTTGCTCAATTCATTTTTATTTGTCCGCTATTTCAAAATAAATTTTTATTTTTATTTGTCATTTAAAATATCAAGAAAAGATAATTATTTTCTTAATATTTTATCGTTAGCATTAATTACTTATTTCTCAAATCATTTTTCAAGATATAATAGTAATATCAAACACCAATTAAAAGACCGATAGTGTGGTAAAATAATCATGACAATTATTGTTTTCTTAATGAGCATGTTAATCCAAATATGACAAATAAAAGTGAACAGAGGGTGTATTAAACGACGATTCTCATAATTTTTGTGAAAATTGAGGTTTTTATCTAACTTATGATGTACTCCAAGATCATAATTTGCACTAATTTCAAGATGAAAATTCAAAGGTACTACTCAATTTGCACAACTTTTGTCTAACTATTTTTTTGGATCTTGCTTAGCTTGCTTTTGAATACTGCAACTTATTTGTTTGCTTTGTCTATGTTCAAAATTTATGTTTTTATCTTTATAAGATAAATAAAAGAATTTGAATTTCTGAATTCTTACATTTTGTTCGATTAGATTTTAACTGAATATGTTATTGTAATAAAATGATTATTTTTTTTGTTATAATAAATATCGTTACATTACATATACATATCAGATACAATCATTTTTGTTTGAAATGTCCTATTGTTACATGTAAATATGAGTTGGACAAAAACTTTATTAAGTAACAAAATGACATTTAAAATATAAAAATCTTAGTAGTCTAATTAATTGACTATTTAGATTTTCACTTTTAATTTATTGATGAAAATTTGATTTTCACGTCTCTCAAATTTTTTATCCTATTGTCACATGTGGTGAGCCAATAGTATGAAAAGAAGTAGCCAAACAACTTTGACATTTTCCACACTCCTAACCTAACCAGTACCTAACCAAGTTGTAGCATCAACAACAACAAGAATCGTAATAGATTCGTAAGTACTCTTTCATTTTTAATTAAAATTTTAGGTTCAAGTCTTTCAAAGTATAGAATCATCTTTGTTAGGAACACTTCACTCTTAATTAAGACTTTCCATTCACATTAAGATAAAAAGAAAATTGTGAAAATCTAAAAGACTTAAATTATTCAAAAATTTATTTTAAAACTATTTAAAACTCACTTGGAACAACATTTTATGTTATCTCCCTTCAAAAAAAGAAGTTCTATGAGGGAAAATTTATCCGCATCCAATGTATACACCAAACTAATTAATATAATTTTTATTATTATGCAATTTAATAAAATAAAATAGTGGGTCCCCCAATATGGTAGTATTTACCAAGGTTGATCTCATTCCCCCACCAACTTTCTACTGCTGACATTCTCTTACTATTCATTTTAATTTACGTGACATCTTTTTAATATTGAAATAATGGAGTAGTAACTCTTTCTTACGTATTTTGTTTTAACTTACATGACATGTTTTCATGAAATTTAAATAAGAACTCTTTTTTTATAAGTTTTTGCATATAATTTTTAATTGAGACCATATTGATGTAGTTCTTTTTGTCTATTTTTTTGTTTGTTTGTCACACGGTCTTCGAAATTCGTACTGAAGCCTCAATTAAATTTGAATCACACACTGCAAAGTAAATTAAGAGGTGATACTCCTAACAAGATTTTCTCCATATCCAGAACTCAAACCTGAGACCTCTGATTAAGAATACGTTTCCAACTGAAATGAAATTAACGCCAAAAGAAAATTTGAGAGGAAGAGAAACAGTATAATGATTAGATCAGATATGAAAAGAAAAAAAAATACTGACAACAACAAATTTTACAAAAATAAAAATAAAAATACAAAGTATGGAAAAAAATTAAAATGTTATTGAAACTAAGATACACATGGATATTATTACGATAAGATAAGATAATATTGCTAATTAACACTAACCTAAGAAGATTAAAATACTCTTAGCCACTAAATTTCTTGTTTTTGATGAAATCAACAGCTATATCTTCATAAAATTTGATCAATATTCATATGAAAGCAATAATTCCCAAGAAAAATCCACTAATCAAAAGTGAATATCCACTAGAAAAATAACTTTTAGCACCATTAAAATATTGATCAACGGGGTACAAATTTCCTGGTGGACCATTCATATAAATGTATTGTGAATCACTTGGTGGATTTGGACTATAACCATCACCACCACCACCACCAGCACCGCCTTCGGAAGGAGGAGGAGGAGGACAATATCCACTTGATGGTGGTTTCTTTGGTGGTGGTGGCGACGGAACGGGTGGTGGTGGTGGTGGTGGTGAGGGTGTATTACATGGATTGTTACAAGGACAACTACCACATTTGTTCACAATATTAGCTTCATCAAGTTTTCTTGGATTATTCAATAATCCATTGGTTATTTGTGTTGAATAAACCACAAATATGAGAAAAATAATTGGGAGTTTTGACATAATTGAGAAATTTGAGTGGAAACTTTGTTTCTAATTTTTCTTGTTCAAAAGAATGTGTGTAATGAAGAAATATATGGTATGTTAGGTATAGTGAGTTAGTGACTTTAGGTGGAAATAATAAAATCACTAAAATAAAATGAAAAGCTTTATTTATAAGAAATGTAAAGTGGTTTGTTTACGTTACTTATAAGTGCATGGAAGTTGCAAAAAAGGATATACGGTCAAAATTAAGAAGTTTTTTCGATATCTGAATAACTTGAATCATATTTTATAGTCATATACATAAATTGCAAGGTTATATGTATCGACGATATAATAATTTTGTATACGACTAATATAACTCAACATAACATGACATATTTTTTTTTTATATTAATATAATAAATATTTATTACTTAAAAATTTATTTATATTTTGTATAGTAGTGTGATTATGAGCTGTATGGTGAAGGCTTAATCTTCAAGTCAATCAAAATGCATGTGGTCGGTGCATTTTAGTGTCCCACCATTTTATTCTTTTTTACATATTTTATTTAATGTTCTATTTTTTAAATTAATATTTATGTTAAACACTTAATTATTGAATGATGAATTAATACAATTGATGTTATATCATGATTGAATATCAACACTCTTAAAAAAACTATGTTGCATGTGTTGCTTCCAATAATTGTATTTTTTTTTTCTATTATTACTTTTGTCTTATATTTTGTAATAATTTAGTGAGAAAAATTGAGACAACTATATATATAATATTTGAAGTAATTAAAAAGAATTAGCGACTGACAATTTTTTACTATTTAGAGAGATGAATTAGCGATAGATTATCAAAAACTCTATGAGTATTAGCTACTAAGTATATTAGCAAATAGCTACGGCAGATTAAATACTAAGTTTATAATGTACTAATTTAAGAGTCAAATCAATTAAGCTATTAAAATTTAACGTATTTAGATTAGTTGAATTAGGCAAGAAACTGTGACTTACTATTATTGGATTTTAATTTGTTACAAGTCAAATTAGTGAAAATAATATGGTGCATGTGGGGTTCATTTTTCGTCATATCTACTCAAAAAATTTTGAAATTATTGCAAACTTATACATTATTCTTTAATATTCTTTATAGCATAATATATTAAGATGAATAAATATTAGGGAATCATTCACCACTTTTTATAAAGAGTAGTTTGGACAGCCTATTATTGGTATGAATCTTTAAGTTAATTGCACTCTACATTTGAGTATTATATAATACGAAGAAATTAGTGACTGATAATTTTTTTTAGCTAAATAATAAAAATCTTACGTTAATTTCATTTAGCGATGAATTTTGAGAAAATTCTATCAGTTAAGAGTCTTTTAGCGACGAACTAACTAGGAATTACCAATAATATTTTGTTGCTAATTTCATGTGTTTTCTTGTATTAGTAATTTAGTATACACTATGCTTTTTTTATAACCATCACGTTTTATTCAAGTTTATATATCTTGATACTTTGATATGGTATATTGCTATCATTACATAAATATTTTTTTAAAAATAAACTTAGTCGCTAAATTAGGTTTGCATATTGATCGGTTTGATTCTTGAAGTTTATTAATTTGACTTATTAGTTATTGAGTTGTAAGTAAATTGTTAGAGAACAAAGATATTGACTTATTGGTTATCGACTTATTGGCTATTGATCGTTATTAGTTCAATTATCGGTTTAACCTTTAAGAATTGACACAAAAAAGAATCATTGAATATTACGTCGAAACATGACAGATTACATCTTGTTCAAAAGCAAATACTGACACTTTGTAGAATAACTGAAAATTTGAGACAGCGAGAAATAAAAATATGAAACTAAACCTAAGTTACGGGACTTAAGATACCAAATTTTTAGATACCAAATGATATAAATATAATTTATTCATTTTCTATTGAGTTATTCGATAAAAGAAAACCTCAAAGCGTTAAGAATCGGCGACTCAATAACTTATATAAAATATTAAAACTGTTATCAAAAAATCAATTAGTAATTTTAGTTATCAATTTAAGAGTAAACAACCATAAGATATTAGATGGCCATTAAATTAACAAGTGTATCAAATATTATACGAGGTGTTATACACTCATATACGTATTATAGGCGGATATATTTAATTTCGATTTTGATATTTTAGAATATGATATTCGATGACCATATTTTATCTTTTTTCAAATAATATTCATTAAATTGCTGGCCAAGTTTTTTTTAGTTTGAATGGAAAAAATAAAATAAAAACTTTTTTTTATAAATTATGTTCCGTCGGAAAAAAATAAAACTTACCAGAAATTCCAAAACTTTACAATGAAATCATTTTTTGCCCTTTTAATCTCCATCAGTTTCATCATCGCCACCGCCGCTAAAACCGGCCACGTCATCACTTTCCGATCACCGTCTCTCTACCCGGAGTCATTCACTTGGGATCCTAAATCTCACAACTTCATCATCGGCGGTACTCGTCACCAGAAACTCCTCTCAATTTCTGAATCCGGCGTAGCTGAAACCCTAATCTCCGATACAGATTTACCGGAAAATTCCTCATTTCTCGGCCTCGCTATCGACCGCCGTAACAATCGCCTCCTTGCTTGCATTCACCGCATCCCGACCGCCACTCATCCTTCCCCTTTCAACGCACTCGCCGCCTACGATCTCAAATCCCGCCGCCGCATCTTCCTCACCCCGCTCCTAGACAAAAACGACCAAAACCCGATCGCAACCGTAACAGAGATAATCCACCCCGCTGCCGCCAACGACGTCGCCGTTGATTCCTCCGGGAACGCTTACGTCACAAACTCCGACGGCGACTTCATCTGGAAAGTAAACATCGACGGCGAAGGTTCAATTTTCTCTAGATCGGAGATCTTCAAATCTCATCCCGTGGATCTCACCGTAGACTATCACAAATGCGGATTAAACGGCATCGTTTTCATCTCCGATGGGTACTTACTCGTCGTCCAATCAAATACCGGCAAATTGTATAGAGTCAACGTTAACGACGGAAAGGCGAAGACTGTTAATTTAAACAAAGATTTAACGGCGGGTGATGGAATCGCCGTTAGAAGTGACGGCGTCGTTTTGGTAGTGAGTCAATATAAACTTTATTATATAAAAAGTGAAAATAATTGGGACGAAGGAGTGGTGTTTGACGAAACTACCCTTGATGAAGAAGGGTTTGCTACGGCGGTTGTAGTGGGAAATAGGAAGAGGGTATATGTGTTATATGGACATTTAATGGAGGGTATAATGGGAAATGGAAATAGAGAAGAATTTAATATAGTTGAAATAGAAGAAAATGAAGATAAAGAAGATAATATATGGTTATTTGTGTTAATTGGATTTGGATTTACTTATTTTTTGTTTTGGAGATTTCAAATGCGTAGACTAGTACAAAATATGGATAAGAGAGTAACTTAGGTTTTTGATTATTTTATTTTTACTTGTTTTGTTGTAATTTATTTTGATAAATGACAAGTTTTTTTTTTCATATCAAATGATGAATAAACATAACTATTAGAAACGAAAGTTTTTCCTATGGTGAATCATTAATAAGTTTGTGTTACAGATTATGATTCTTTCACTCATTTCTTATAGTGATTAGAATCAGAATTTTCACCAAGAAGGTTTAAAATATTATTCAGTAAACAAATAGTTTTAACAATCTACAAACGGTGTAATTGAACTATTCTCCAAATCATTTACTATTAATTAGTGATTTTATCACACTTTCGCTATTGATTGATGTCTTGTATTAGCTCTTAGTAAATGATTTAGAGAGTAGTATCTAATGCTAAGGGTAAAATATAAAATAAAATAAAAAATCTCTTCTTGATGTAATATCTAGACAAATAAAAAATAAAAATCTATTTTAAAAATAAGTGACAAATAAAACTGAACGGATAAATTTCTATTTAAGCCAGAAGTAAAGTAGAATTAAAAAATGTTTACAAGCCAAAAATACTTAAAAATAAGTTAATTCAATCTATTGTTAATTGAAATAAGATAATATTGGAATTGTTAAAGAATTTGTTTTAACCACAATATTTCAAAGATACTTTTAAAAAATTTGTATTATAACTATGGTAGCTTATAATAATTTTATATAATTTTTAAATATATAAATTTTATTTAAAAAAAATTAACTTTTTTTTATCTAGGCGAATATTAGTTAATTTAATCATCATATTATGAATCAAGTCACAAATTTAAAAATTTGGCTCATATGCTAGAGAACGTGTTGCAACCTAAATGAATAAATAAAAATGCTTCTATTTATTTCTAATAAATTACACTTCAATTCATATCGATAGTTCATTTCAATTAATAAATATTTACTGTAGAAAATGAATGAAAAATTCAAATAAAATTAGATAAAAATTGCTTCCTACAAGATATTGAAAGAGAGAGGGTCAATGAATGCCTTAATGTACCTTGTACATATTAAAGACTTACTTTGCTTGTATGATTATTCAACTTCAACTATTGAAATTGATGTATAAAGTTTTTTTTTTTTAAAAAAAATAATTCGTAATAAAAAAAAGATTTATTGGATTTTAATTATCGTACTATTCTATTATTGTTACTTTTTCTTTTGTCGATTGTACATTTTTCTAATTTTACTGCTATGCTTTTTCTCATTAATATATTCATCGTTTTGAAACACTTAGAACTTATGATCTTTTGAAAATAATCTTTATATTTACATAGGGATAATGCACAAGTACCCCATCAACCTATGCCCGAAATCTCAGAGACACAGTTATACTATACTAAGGTCCTATTACCCCCTGAACTTATTTTATTAATAATTTTCTGGCCCTTTTCGGCCTACGTGGCACTATCTTGTGGGCCCAATGATGGTTGACTTATTTTTTCAAACTAGTGCCACATAGGCTGAAAAGGAGTAGAAAATTATTAATAAAATAAGTTCAGGAGGGTAATAGGACCTTAGTATAGTATAAGTGTGTCTCTGAGATTTCGGGCATAGGTTGAGGGGGTACTTGGGCATTATCCCTATTTACATATAATAGTAATAAAATCTATGTACACTCAATTCTACGTAATGAAAATCATTTTACTATTGCTATATCATATCAAATATACTCTAAGTCGTAGAGTATATTTTCAGCAACAATTTTATAACGTGATACAATATTTGAAATCAAAAGAATAATAAAGGAATCCAATCAATATAGAACTATTTGACTCATGAAACCCAACTTCACATATGTGTGGTCCTTATGAGTTAGGCCAAATTTTTGAATTTTGATTTGAACTCTGAATTTTATAGTAAGAAATTCATTAAATATGTATAAATTATTAATTTATAATCTAATAATTTTAAAAAAATCAAATTCATAAATTTTAAGTTTTGATTCTGGCTCTATACAACTCATTTTAATTACATGAAAAAAGTTAGTGTGCTTGGAAAAAACAACGAGAAGGAATGCTTGTTAAATTCGTCTATGTGTTGTTCGGTATTACTGTGCTCTAATTAAATTTGAATCTCTCATCGTAAGATTCATATTCTGAGAGTGACACTTTCAATAAAAGAAATTTTATACCTAAAATTTGAACTCAAAAAGCTTTAGTTATAAATTGTTGTTCTTACTCTATGTTTGGTGGAAATAAAATTTTCTATGATAACGATTGGGATATTTAAAATATTCAATAGTCCTATAGTCTATGTCTATGCTATTGTTGAATTTTTAAAATTTAATTTTTTGACTTCAAACCTTGCGTGCTACATTAATGAATTAATTGTTACCTAAAATACACTTTCGATAAAGAATATACTTCATCTATTTACTTTTATTTAGGTACATTTGAATTTGATATATTTATAAAGAAAATATAACAGACATAATTATATTATTATATTATTTTTTATTAATTAATGTTTAGTATTACGTTTTAAAAAAAATTCAAAAATAAGTAATTAATACTAAAAACAAAATATGGAGGAAAAAAAAAATTCTCAAATATGTTAAAAATGAAAAACTATTTTGAAATAGTAGTGCACATGAACCTAAGGAGTGAGTTGTTTGATATAGCAATAGTAATTTGACCTTTTCTTTTTTATACAAAATAAAAAAGAATAACTTTGCTATTCTATTTTCATTAATCAAGTGATTTTTCTGTTACAAAATAAGAAAGAAAAAAAATAACTTTATTATATTATTTACAATAGTTGAATGATCATATAATATAAGCTATCAAACTCTACCTGAAATAATCTAATTATATAATTTAGAAATATGAATGTATGATGAGTATATATATCCTCTTCAGACTTCACTTAGTGAAATTTCACGTCGATCGATCGATATGACGAAAATATTATGGACATATGACATAATCTAGATGAAATGAAAATTTGTTTTTATTGAAAGGATCAAGCTTGTTATGGCATGGAGATGGACCAGAAGGTGGACTTGGCCCTCTTGGAAGTTGATTTTGTAGCAAATAATTCTTCTCTTCAATATCTCTTATGCTTGAAACTATATTTATTGATGTAATTAGTAAAACAAGAAGAAAAATCAAACCTTTAAGATCAAATTTATACATTTTTGATCCCTTTGCTCTTTTTGTAATCTTCAATATTATTGTTTTCTTGTATTTGTTTTTGAATGGGAAAAGAAAAGTTTAGGATGTGTTGAAGTTTATATTATTTTCAAGAGGAGGAAAATGTATACATCATGGGGCTAACTTGTGCAGCCAAAGAGGAAAAGATTTCAATGCCCTCTCTTTTAGACTTATTTATAACACCTCAAAGTATCAAAGATGTGTTTGGTACGAAGAAAAAATATTTTTTTATGAAAAATGTTTTTGGAAAATAATCAGCTTATTTTTTGGTATTTATTGAGGGTCTTTCTTAAACAACTTCATTAGATATTTCTTAATGAAATAGGGATAAAGTTTGGGTACACTTTATCTTCTCAAGACGGCACTTATGATTTAATAGTGTCAGAACCAGAACTTTCACTAATGGGATTTCAAACTCGGAAGATATAAGCACACGAACTAATCGAAGGGGGTTAAACACATACTATATATAAATAAAAAGTTATTTCAACCATATATAGATAGTATTTTTTTCCACTAATCCAACCCCCCTGACCATAAGGTGGCTCAGCCCCTGCCTGTGAAGTTACATTGGATATGTTGTTGTTACAAATCAACCATGAGAAAATTAGACAATATTTTTTAAAGGATATTCTAGTCCATGCCAAACACACTCTAAGGGGTTGTTTATTATAATGAACAAACATAGATAATGTAGGGTAAAAATTTAATCTCTTGCTTAATTGCTAATTCTAAAATAAGTTATATCAGAATTAGTAATTAGTATCAGTAACTATGTCTGAAAGTGTGTCACGATTAATTATCTCACGATAAAAATAATAAAATGACAGAAATACCATAAGGTCTCTTGTGAACAACCAATTTTTTCTTACAAATAATGTTATGCATGTTATTTATAATATATCAAATCAAATCGTCATTAAAAGATAATATCAACGTAATTAATCTCAATATAACTTGTTTTAAAAAATAGAAAATCATTTAATAAAGTGTATAAGTTTAATATTAATTATGGTATATTAGTAATAGTGGAATCAATAATAATGAAATTAGTTGTGCTAAACTTAATTATACTCATAATTATTTAATTAATGAAATAATTAGTTGGACAACTTTGAAATTGTCATTAAAAATTGCACATTGAATGATATGAAGTGGCGGCCATTTTGAGAAGTCTAAAAGTAATCCATTTCAATTGTTAGGTTGTAGCCGTTCGTTTCTATTTACTCCTCATATTAGTCAAAAAAAAAAAAAAAACTATACTCTATATTTCATTTCTTAGTCATAATTTTCTTGGAAAAATTATTTATAAAAAAGAATTAAATTTTAATTTTAATTATCCAATTCTCTTGTTATTAATATTTTAAAAAAAAAGAAGATTCAACATACTAACATTTCAGAGAGATTTTGGTGTACTAAAGTTTGGGCTATGCACAAGATTCAGGGCAGGGTTCAATCGTACAGGATTGTTATACACAATTTTATTTTGCATTTTATCAAAAATTGCTTCCATACGATCGAACATTTCAATTAAATAGAAAGAGAAGGAGTATATTTACTCATTAACAATATTTTAAAAAAAAAAATTGAGATTATTTGAAAGGTTTTCCTATCATGAATGAGTGAGAAATTTTATGTTATAAAATATAATTTTCTCGCTTGTTTCTCACTAAACCAGCTCAATAAAACAAAATATATGATGAAAAATAAAATAATAGAAACATTTTCTTATTTTATTTCATAGGAAAACATTACTATTTTTGCTTTCTCACTGATTCGATCAATATATCAATAACAAAAATAGCCTCTGAACACTTTTCAATTAAAAAACAATGTCTTTTTCATAGAATTTTAAATCTTAAATTCGTTTTAATTTTTTTTTAATTGTGACATATGTATACATATATAATATTGGGCCGACGGCTAATGCAAGCTAAATTGATTGTACACTTAGGGGTCGTTTGGTACAAAGATTGATAATGCAGAGATTAGTAATGCTGGGATTAGTAATGCAGGGATTAATAGTGCAGGGATTAGTAATACAGGGATTATTTTTATCAAGTGTTTGGTTCATTGTTTTCGACCTCATCTTATGTTTGGATTATAACTTTATAAAAAACTTCTTTCCAATTATACCCTTAAATTCTTATGCAATTGGGTTAAGTTAAATAATTGTCGGATAATTTTTTTTATGACCTTCTAACTAGCTAAGAAAAGAACAATTTTATCGTCATGTTTGCCTTTTTTTTCTTAAATTATTTGAGGATAAATAATTGTCATCTTATTTAATTGATCACTTATAAATGTCAATTTTTAATATAAAAAAAGATAAACTGTCAACTTTTAAAATTGAAAAGACGGTAAACAATAGTAAAATTGAATAAACCATCTACATTTACGAATAAAATTGCAAGTTGTAATTTTTGTATGTATTCAATGTTATAAATTGTTGAAAATACAAAATATTAGAAAACCGCACAAACATTTAATTATTTGTTTATTTTCTTGATTTTATGTTTTATGGTTGTGCTAGTAAATTTATTTAAATAAATTAGCTTACAAATTATTTAGAGAGAATTAAATAATTTGTAAGCTAATTTATTTAAATAAATTTACTTGCACAACCATAAAACATAAAATCAAGAAAATAAATAAATAATAAAATGTTTTGAGGGATATTTTTGTCTTTAGTAAACTTATCCCATGGTATTATATCCCATGTATTGCTAATACCTCCAAATAGAAGGTATTAGTAATACATCATATAATACCATGTAGGAGGTATAACTAATCCATTGTTAGTTATACATAGACCCAATTTCCTACCAAACTTAGTACTAAATAATACCATCTATAATACATGGACTATTTTATTTAATGTGGACTACCAAACGACCCCTAAAAGAAGTACTACTCATAATTTGGTCAGTTTTTGTACCAAACACACAAATTCTCTCAACAAATGACAATCAATATGTTAGGGGGGGTGGGGGTGGTTGGGAAACTTAATTACATAAATTTTATTATAGTTTTGTAGCTAATTATTTGGATATAATTTTATTTTGTAATATTATAATTTTATCAGATTTTTTTATATTCAAATACATGTATTTTGAAATATATATATATAGTCCAAATTAGCTGTGATTTGAATAGATAATGTGACTACATGTTTTCAAATGGATTCACATATACCTGAGACACTTAACAAATCTCTCGGGCCTTTCTTTGATCTCGCTCGCTCATCATTTTCCTATGTATCTGGTACATGATATTCATGTGAATCACATTAGATACAAACTAGATAGATGTATCTAGTGTGATTCACATGTATCTGCGAACACAATAAGTCTTGCTTTGTTGCTCGCCTCTCACCCTGTTTTAGTATATCTTGTAGCTAAAGTGTATAGTATGTATTTAGGTGTATATATCTTCCTCAATATATGATTAAAAAAAACTCTTAATTAGTGGTAAGTTAGATAATATTTTAATAATAATAATAATAATAATAATAATAAAATATATATGATAATAAAATATAACTAATTATGTAATTTCTTTAAAACAAATTAATTACGTCTAAAATGAGCTAGTCTAGCTATTGTTAAGTTAAGTAAACTCATTACATAAATGGTCCAAGAATATCATTTCAAATCTTTGCAAAACTAACCCAAAAATAGACTACCTTTTAATTTGTAATGAACATTTAGATCGAATTAATGTGACCCTCTCAAGCGCTTACAAATGACCATCGGCTAATCTTCTACTTTAATCTTCAATCTTCGTTTTATTTTATTTAAAATTATATTCTCGATAAATCATAAATAATTTATATCTCATTTAATTATCCTTCACAATATTTTTACGATCGATTTAAATATACGATATAAACATCAATAGCAAACCCTCCCATACACTGGCAGACAAAATCATGATTATAGTCTATACTTTTTTTTAAATAAGAAAAAACTCTTTTTAAAAAAACATTACCACTTTCCTTGTCCAAGTTTATGGTCAAAGTGACAATTTCAAGTTAGTGCACCCTCATTTACATTGACCAAGTTGCATTAGTATAAAATGTAATAATACTATACATTGATTAATTAAGATGTGAAATTAATTATTTGTGCCTAATTTTAGATGTTTAGGTATTCTTCCAAATTATTCTAGTTTCATACCTAAAAAGTTTTAGAGAGAAATATTGATAGATACCCAAACTAAGGCCTTATTTGTTGTTAATTAAAGGGTAAAAAGAAAAGGGAAGGATTTGTTGTTTTCATTTCAATTAAGACGTTAGAATCGAATTTCATATTAAAATTATTATGATATTGTCTTTAAATCTAAATACTGAATAATTAAAGATTATTTGTGTTTCAACATCTGAAGATGTATATATTTTTTTTAAAAACATTATAAATATATGATTTATACAAAAATAAATACATAGTAAAAAAATATAAAATTATTACTTGATAAAATTTTAAAATATTATGTTCTCTAGTGATGGTAAAAATGGTTTATAGTAGTGGTGGTAATGATTGGTGTTAGTGACTAGCTAGTAATGAATGTGTGATAGTTGTGATGATAGAGATGGTTGGTGTTATAGTTACAGGTGCGATGGTGATAGTTAATTAGTAGAAGCGGTGATGGTTCTATGACGAAGTTGGTTGGTGTTAGAAGTCGGTCGTGTCGATGATAGTGACTAAAAAATGTGCGATAATCGACAATATGTTGGTGGACGTAATTGGTGGCAATGCTAATAGTGATAGTGGAGGTGGTTGGTAGTAGAAATAGTCACAGTGAAGGTAGTGGGAGATAACAATGGTAATGATTGGTGTTAGTGACTAGCTAGTAATGAATGTGTGATAGTTGTGATGATAGAGATGGTTGGTGTTATAGTTACTGGTGCGATGGTGATAGTTAATTAGTAGAAGCGGTGATGGTTCTATGACGAAGTTGGTTGGTGTTAGAAGTCGGTCGTGTCGATGATAGTGACTAAAAAATGTGTGATAATCGACGATATGTTGGTGGACGTAATTGGTGGCAATGCTAATAGTGATAGTGGAGGTGGTTGGTAGTAGAAATAGTCACAGTGAAGGTAGTGGGAGATAACAATGGTGGGTGTGGTGGTGACGACAACAAAGGTTATGGGAAAATCTGTGGTGATTGACGACGTGTTAGTGATAGTTGATGGCGGTGATAATTTTAATTGTGGAGATGATTAGTAGTAGAAATTGATCATAGAAGTGGTAGAGTACGTGACTATGGTGACGATGATGGTTATGGTGGCAACAGGAGATATAACGATAGAGGTGGTAGATATGATAATTATTGACAATATAAACAGTGATGGTTGCTAGTGGTTATTGTGATGACAAAGGTGATTGATGATTGACGATGATGATAATGATTAACAATAATTATGTTAATTGTGTTAACAAAAGATAGTTAGTGATGATGAAAATTATTTTTTCGTAGAAAATACTTTTTAATAAAAAAATAAATGCGATATCTTTTTCTCTTCCTAAATAATGCACCATTTAAAAATAGTAGGATAGAAGAAATTTAAAATAAAAAATTCAATACTCCATTAAGCAATATGACATTATTGATTTGAGAAGCTTTTGTTTTCTCTTTTTTCATATAATTGAGTGCATTTTTGAAAAAGAGAAAAACTATTTTCATTTTATATGACTTGTCCACTATTTAATCTGCCCCTCAAATAGACAAAAGAAATTATTCAATTAAAGTCCAAACTTTAATCTCCATCAATCCTTTTTTTTAATCTTTTTTTTTTTTTTTTTGTCTTTTCTTTCTATTTTTCATGACAATACCACAACATTTATTCAACAATTGAGAAATTTACTATTTCCCCCCTCTCACATTAGTTTGTCATATTTAACTTTTTGTATATTAATTTAACTAATTTTCAGAGCTTATAAGATTAGATAGTTTAATATTTTCAAATTACAATTTAAATATTTAAAATCTATATGAAAAGTGCTCCTATTATAAGTTGTAATTCTTTTAAACTCAATCTGATGAAAATATATATATTCTAAAATATTGATAAAAACTATATAGTTTGACTCTCGAAAAAAAAATAAAAGTATTTTTGAAACGAATGAGGTAACTAATTCGAAAAAAAATCTCACTTTCTATAATGTTTTAGTGCAACAAATGAAAAGGGAAAAATAGTTTCCTAAGTTAATACTTCAAAAGAGTGAAAGTCTTTAGCTTGATAATTAAGTAGACAATATAGATTAGATTTTTTAAAGCAAATTTCCAAGATTAAATAAAATTATCCCCACCCCACCCCACCCCTCTTTTTTACTCTCATTATAAAAATATTCACAATAAAATCATTTAACTAGTACAAATTAAACTACAACAATAATTTCATAGATTGAGTAAAAAAAAAATATGTCAATCTTATTTTTATTCATTATCTCATAAAATTTATGCATTACACTTTAATGAGATTAAAAAGTATGACCTTTTGGTCTGATTTGGAGTAGAAAGTAAAAAAGTAAATAGAAATGAAAATTAATAATTTTTTCAATAGTTGAATTTATGTCTAACGAAACATAAGTTTTTTTTAAAGATGTAGAGTATAATTTATGAAAGATTATAATAAATAAATAAAATACAAGCTTCTATCCTTTGAGAAAAATATTTTCAATAGAAGAAAAAATATCAAAAGACCAATATAAAATAAAAGATAAGTGCATTGTGGTGTTGATTAATTAAATTGCATCGTGTAAAATTATTAACGCGAAACCAATGAATATA
>CM040621.1:423175-537895 GCA_022817965.1 Solanum lycopersicoides
TTGTGTGATATTTTAATCTTCTTCCTTGGCCTTTGATTGTGTTACACCTTCTAAATCACCTACTTGATCAAGTATATCATTACAGATAACATTTTTGGTGGTAATCTTTGCTCATGTGTGCCATCAAAGGAATCTTTATCTTTCCTCCATTTGTGATTAGGAGGAAGAAAGCGTCTATGATGCATTATAACACTCCTTTTGACCTTTTACCAACCTAGTTGAAAGAGTTTCTTTGTTGCAACACGGGCAAGCCAATTTCCTTTGGTACTCCATCCTGACAAATTTCCATATGCTGGAAAATCATTAATGGTCCATAACAAAGCTGCATGTAGCATAAAATTTTGTTTAGCTGACGCATCAAAGGTCTCAACTCCAGTTTCCCATAATTCCTTTAATTCATCTATCAAAGGTTGGAGATAAACATCAATTGCATCCCCGGGACAATAGGACCAGGAATAAGCATCGATAAAATAAAATTTTCTTGCTTCATGCATAACCAAGGTGGCAAATTATAAGGAATAAGTACGACAGGCCAAATGCTATATGGAGTTTTCGAATTTTTAAATGGTTGAAAACCATCACTAGCAAGTCCAAGTCGAACATTACGAGGCTCAGTACCAAAAGATGGATGAAGTTCATCAAGTCTCTTCCATGCAACTGAATCAGCTGGGTGCCTCATTATTCCATCATCAACTCTTTCATCATGATGCCATCTCATCAAAGAAGATGTTTTTGAGGACATAAACAATCTCTGAAGTCTTGGCTTTAGAGGAAAATAACGTAAAGTCTTGCATGGTATGTTTTTACCACGTTTAGATTGTGTTTCCCCATTGCGTTTATTCTCCTTCCATCTAGATGAACCACACACTTTGCAAAATTCGAGAATCTTATCATCCTTCCAGTATAACATGCAATTGTTCTTACATGCATCTATATTCTCATAAGAAAGTCCAAGATTCCGAATTACCTTCTTTGCCTCGTAATATGAATCTGGCAAGTTTGATCCATTAGGCAATAAATCTTCCTTTAGCATCTTCAACAACATTGTGAATGAAGCATTACTCCATTGGCCAATAGTTTTAATGTGAAGTAACTTAATCAAAGTTGAAAGTTTTCTTGCTTTTGAACCTTCATATAATGATTGTTCATAATCATTTAATAGGCCGTAGAATCGTTTCGCTTCAGGATTTGGTTCCGCCTCAACAAATCATCACTGTTAGTATTCATATTATCTTCAGTGAAATCGGGGTGTAAATCCCTTAAGAGCTCTTGCATTTCATCCTCATCGTCATCATTTTCAATGATATTTTCCTCTACGAATTCAAAATCCGCCTCTTCCTCACCTAATCTCTCCCCGTGATGATACCAAAAAGTATAACCCTGAACTATTCCATACACTAATAGATGTGACCTAACCATCTCACGAGTTTTGGAAGATGCATTACAACATCTGATGCAGGGACAACGTATTTCTTGTTTTTCCCCCAATTTTGTAAAAGCATAATCCAAAAATTTCTCCACCCCAATGATGTAAGCATTATCAAGTCTATCTTGAACAAGTTGCATCCATTCCTTATTAGGTGCCATAATCTTCATTCACCAAAAGATATTATAAATACACCAACATAAGTAAGAACTAACCATTTATTGTTCAAAAGTTGAAGAAGACCTTCTAAAAGATTCTAGGTAAGTTTCAGAAAACAAAATTATGTGATTTTTAATTAATTATTTGTATAGTGATTGCTCCGATTATAAATGTGTACTTTGTTCATGTATATTTACAGAATTAGATAATTATTCTGTCTGATTGGGGAAGGGGTGCTTTTTTTTCTAGCTTAAAAGCTCATTTAACTTGACCAAATATTTTACCTTTTTGCCCTTAATTCTTTTATTATTATTATTATTATTATTATTATTATTATTATTATTATTTATTATTATTATAATTATTAGTATTATTAATATTTTATTATTTTATTATTATTATTATTATTATTATTTATTTTATTACTCTTTATTATTATTATTATATATTATTATAATATATTATTATTATTAATATTTTATTATTTTTGTTATTATTATTTATTTTATTATTCTTTATTATTATTATATATTATATATTATTATATATTATTACAATTATATTATTATTATTATTATTATTATTATTATTATTATTTTATATTATTATTATTATTATTATTATATTATTTCATATTATTATTATTATTATATTATTATTATTATTATATTATTATATTATTTATTATTATTATTATTATTATTTTACATATTATTATTATTATTATTATTAATATTTTCATATTATTATTATTATTTATTTTATTATTTATTATTATTATTGTTATTATTTTTATTTTCATATTGTTATATTATTATTATTATTTATTATTATATTATATTTAATTATTTTTATTGTTATTATTATTTTTTATTTATTATTATTATAATTATATATTATTATTATATGTTATTATTAATATTTTATTATTATTATTATTATTATTTATTTTATTATTCTTTATTAATATTATATATATTATTATATATTATATATTATTATTATATATATTATTATTATTTATTTTATTAGTCTTTATTATTATTCAAGTTGTCATCTTATATATCCTAGTTTATATGACCGGACATATGATTGGGTCAAACAAAACAAAAATATTGTTCAGCAGTAACGACAAAAGGCTCTATTTCTTCTTTTAATATGTGTGATTGTTGAATAAATTCTCAAGTTTTATGAATTTTCCTATTAAATGCATAATAATTAACAAAAGAAGATTCTGTAAATATCATTTTATTATTATATAGTCGTAACTAAACACATAAGGACCATGGAAAATACTTCATCATCAATTAGCAATAGTAGTAGGTTAGCAAATAACATGTAAAGCCGCAACTTAGCAGGTAAAGCAACAGCTTAACACCTAACAAAAGCTGCTAGCAACAATTAAGTCGGCAACAGTCCAGGTGCAACAACACTTTTTTATCATATTCTAAAGCAGGCCAACAACATGTTGTATACTTTATTTTAAAAAAACACATAGCACTTTGTAGGCACTAATAGAAGATATCACGTTATGACAATAATACAAGTTTCAATAGTCCATTGGCTCAGACACAGAGAAACAGAGGATACACATTATGCAAGATACTCATTAACAATTTCATATTCCTTCTATAACAAGGCCTCCAACTACAATATCCATAAATGGCATTAACCTATACTCATTAAAAATTTCATATTCACACTAAAAAGACCCCATTTTGATGTTTCCTCTTAATCCTATGACACAAAAAGCACCATGATCTCTAAGTTGTCAACCAAAGTAGGTGAAAAAACAATTCAGCACGATAGCTACTGTGATTTGTACGAATAAGGAACGTGTACTGACTGAAAACACTCTGCATGTCAGCCAGTTTTGGCTATGTGAAGAGTATTTTGGAAGTAGTACTTTCTCTTCATTTGCCCCAGAAATTCTTGATCTGCTTCATTAAGGAATGACTCTGAACACAACCAAGATCCCACTGGTATCTTCATTTGAACACATTGAGGATCAAATTCAAAATGCAATTTTGGGTGGGGCATCAAAAGCATGAATATAGATGTACAACAACTGAAAGAAAGATGTACACTTGTCCATTCTGAAAGCTTCAACTCGGAATACCAAGGGCGAGGAAAAATCATAAAGGTAAAGGTACATACAGGCCTGCGAAAAAACTTGTACTTACTCTTTGGTGGAACAACTCTGGCAGGGACCTCAGACGATAATTTAACAGCCAGTACTGCAGCTGATTTGTGAGAAAGACAAGGGGGACAACCTTTTAAAACTCTAGGACCCCAATTCTCTCCCAATATCGTTAATTGAACTAAGCAAATCCATATAAGCACTGATGTTGTGATCCTTATCATGCATAACTTCATTCTAGACTTGGATGACATAAAACTTTTTAGTTTTTCCAAAAACTTTCTGCTAAAGCTGTTACTTTTAGCCCCATTATGCCCAAATTCCTCCACCCCTTGGCATTAACTACTTTCTTAGCACATTTTCGCAAAATATTACACTATTGAACTCACAAGTTGTATTTCTTGTTTGTTTTCCTCACTCACTCATAACAAACAATCAATATACCACACACAACAAGTAAGAACGAAAAATCAATATGAAATCCATTACTGGGAAAAACAAAAAAGAACGAAAAAACCCATATGAAACCCATTACTAGAAAAACCTAAAATTGAACAAAATCAAGCATTCCACAAAGCAATTCATAGTTCTAATAATAAAAATCATACCTTTAGGAGATTGAAACACCAAGATAGGGGCTGAATAATGTCAACCGAAGCAAAGCCACAACAAATCGTAAGAAGAGAAAGGTGATTTTTTTGTTCTGCAATCAAACAATAGAGATGCAGATCATCTTTTTATAACTTTTAGCAGAGAAACGTGGGTTACGAATATGCTAATTTTCCTCTAACAAACCTTGGAGAGACTCACCTAATTAGATCTCTTCTTAGCTGATTTTCTTCAAAACAACATGGGAGAGAAGGTGGTTGCGGAATTCTCTCCAACAATTGCTGATTTTTCTCTAACAATCTCTCCATTAATTAGTAGATGCTGAGAAAATTTAGGGTTTGTTTTTTCACTGATAGAGAGAAAACGATGGTAGCGTATAGAGTATCTATGTTTTCTTTTTTTAACAACTGGGATAAATACGTGTATTGGAAATAATAAAGAAATCAAATAAATTAAACTTTCACTATCATTTTTAATATATAAATAATTAATTAATAATTTGATATAAATACTCTTAGTATATGGATATTATTTAATTTCTTTGAAGAAGTGGAGAATGATATGTGTGTATTGAAAATATAAAGAAATAAAACAAATTAATATTTCAATTCATTTTTAATATATAAATAATTAATAACTTGATATAAATACTCTTAACATATGGATATTATACTAACTCTAATTATATAAAATTAAGAATGGACCTTTAACGACCGGAAAAAAATATGTTTTAATATATAAATAATTATTAACTTGATATAAATATTCTTAACATATGGATATTATACTAACTCTAATTATATTAAATTAAGAATGGACCTTTAACGACCGGAAAATAATGTGTCGCTATAAATACACTTTTAACGACTGGATTAATATCCCCTCGTTAAGATTTGGTCACTAAAAGTACACTTTCTTGTAGTGATTATTAGGTGCTAGTTTTTGAGGGTTTATTAATTATTGCATAAATCTTATATTTATATTGAGGAATTTATTAAATGTATAAAAAAAAATCTCAATGCACTATTAGTATGTATAGTAATCAATATATTTTCATTAATCTTTATTAGCTTTCGTTTGATTATAAATTGAACGTTGATTAAAATTTTAAAATATAACTTTTACGATTTCAAAGTTCACTTGAATTATTTTTTAAAATTTATGAGTTGAAGTACTAAAAACTCAAAAAAACTAAAAATGATTTTAACCAATTTTTTTAATTTTTAAATATCTGAATATCAAAATTCTAAAATCTAAGTAACTTAATTGATCAAATAAAAATTTGGAATTTTAATTTTTTTATTTTGAAATTTTGATTTAAAAGGAGTATTCTATTTATGGAAAGAGGAGTTTTATTTTCTTTATTTTGCATAAAAAGGGGGACAATAATGTGTGATAGAAGTAGAGTAAAAAGATATGGATGATGATAGTGTCTTGGCTTTTACATCTTGTAATTTGGATGTTTCTATATTTCTCTTTCTTTGATCCAAAATTTTCTTTAAAAACAAAATATGATAATTGCATCATCTCATTTGTATATATCACATAAAAATATGTTAGACACACAATTGAACACTTACTAGTGATAAAGATTCAAAGAGGCCTCCACAACTATTTAATTGGACCTCTTCATTTTACAACTTGTTCTTTTGTTTTTATTAGGCGGAGAGAATAAACGTAATAAAATTAGCTCATACAAATATAATTCGTTTAAAATTTTGATAAGTTAATAATATGCTTACACATGATTTAACTCATTTAATTTAGTTTGTTTTAAAATTTAGAATATTTTGAGCTTATTATATAGTACAAATTGATTAAAAATCTTGTTCAAAAAGTTAAAAGAAAATTGTGTTATGCATATATAGTCATAATAATTAAAGAATTATAAACTTAAACAAATTATAAGAAAAAAATAAAGAAATTTTAACTTATTAAAAATTGGACGGATTAAACTATGAATCATTATTTAGCTATTCTGATTTAGTTCATCTGTGTAAGGAAGAAATAAAGTAGTGTTTACACACACAAAAAAAAAATTAAATAAGAAGCTTTTCAGTATTCCGTAAGAATTTGTTTTCCATCATATATTTTTTCAGTGAACCAAAAATAAATAGAAAAATCATATATTTTATAACACAATTTTTTTATTGTTCGCGATTGAAAAAAAAAACTCTATTTCTTCTCTTTTGTGGTCCTTAGAAGAGAGTAATATAACTTAAAATTGAGGATTTTGGCATTTTCCCCTATTTGACCTTTAAGCACTCTTAATATTTAAGTAACAATTAAGGGTCAATATCAATTAGTTTATGGCATCAATTGGTTAAATGATCTTTTATGATATAGACTTTTTAGCCCCTTAGAATAAACTAATACTTCTAATTTAGAATCAATATAACTATATAATTTATTAAGACAAATGACTATGGTTGAGAGAGACCAAAAACCTACCCAATACTAGTCTAATTTTGACATAATATTTTATTTATTATATATCAAATAAATTTGCTAATATTGTAATACTATTTTAGTGATTAATTTGTAGTTCTTTTTCTTTGATTTATGTTTAAAATAATAAATCATTAATCAATATAGAAAGGCGAAGTTGATGGATATCCGATTTTGATGTTGATATTTCACTTGTACTTATTTTTGATTATTTTTTTTCATGTGTTTCTATTTTGGAGAATTTCTGATATAAAGTCAATTTGACAATGTTAAAAGTTTTATATGACTGACGTTCGAACACATATGACTGAACTTTAATCAATTTTATTAAAAGTTTATACACATATATAGTTAAGGTTGAGAAAATTGATTGAATTTGGGTAAAAACTGAAAGTCAAGAAGTAAGGGTCAATTGAAATTTTGCTCAGAGTAAGATGTAATCGATTTTTCCGCATATTGGATTAACAAGAAAATTATAAAGTTTAAGTATTAGAAATAAATAGAGACAAAAATTTTATACTCGTTCAGATCATAAATGTGGTGACTAATTTAGTTTTTTTAGGTTATCCGAATTTCTTTTTAGAACTTCTTGAAGATCTTGTGAATATATAGTTATTGGTTCTTGACTCCATTCAATTTTCAATCAGATTGACAATTTGACACAACCTCTACTTATATATATTATATACATGTTTTTTATTTTACAAATAATAATGATTCTTTTTTTTAAAAAAATCGAATTTTGAATTTCTTCAACAAATTGAAGCCTAATTTTTTACTCATATTTTTCAAGGACAAATCTTAAAACTCAGCAGAAAATGGGACAAAAATGCAAATGATCCCATGTGTATCTCTTTATCCTATAGCTTCAAAAGGCCCAAAGGCCCAAGTCAACTTTTATTTTCTAGCCACAATTTTGCACGTCGACAAAGCAATTGGACCATTATGAAACATAACATCAACGTAAAATAAATATTTAGGATAAGTAGGGTTGTGCATCGGTCGGTTCGGTTCGGTTTTATATATAATTGATTCGATTTATTGGTTTTCGGTTTTCAAATATGTTAACTCAATAACAAATCAATATAGATTTTTTTATTAGCTTTTGGTTATTATCGGTTTGGTTTTCGATTTATCCAATAAGAAAATGTTCGTAAAATATTATATAACTTCTCACTATTCTAAATACTTTCATATAGTGAAACAAGAAAGCTAATGATAAATTGCATCAATAAGAGAAAATATAGTGCAAAAGGAAAATAATTTATTCGCACCGAGTGTTAGCAATTTCCATTATTACGTGATTTAATAAAGTAGAATGTACTATAAATTTATACACATCACATGCAATAACCAAAAGCTACAAACTACTATTACAAACTAAAACTAAAATCAAATAGTCCAACGAGACTAAAACTAAAATCAAATAGCTACAATTGCGAACATAGTGTGAAGTGGATAGAATACTAATAATTTGATATAGTTACAATGTTTAGTTATATATTAAATTATTAATATCTAATATTTAGAAAGGGTAAAATTGTAAATTATTATTGTCTTATTGGGTTATCGATTTATCCAATAACCCAATAGTAAAATCGATATCGAACCAATAACCCAATTACTTTTTTTTATAAACCCCTTAAAAACTCAATAACCCAATAATCCAATAACAATAACTCAATAAAAAAAATTCGATTCGATTTTTGCACACACCTAAAGATAAGACGCGAATATCTTGTTCTTATTAAGGAAATTTAAGTTCATTGTAGTGTATTTGTATTGCTCCAGCATAATAATTTTAGAGTTGTCCCATTCAAGAAATAGCAATTTACGAACATCGTATAACTCAATCAATTTTGAATTAGTTGAAAAGTTCATCATTAAAACACATTGTTCAATATGAAATTACTCTCTTTATATAATAAATAAATTGGAGACTCATCTCAACTATACTAACCTCACTACAAACTAAAATATTTTCCCACACTTCTCATAATTCTCAAAAAAAATTCACAATGAAAAAAACACCATTATTTATAGGCGTAAAATTCTTTCAAGAATTAACTAGTTTTCTTTTTCTAAAATTTTGGATCATTTCTTAATATTATTTCAATTTTATCGAATGTCCTCGAAGGAATAACGACTATCTTTAATTACCAAGACAAACACATGAAAGTAATTTATTTTTTTCGAACATCGTTGTCATGAAAAAGGAAGTACATTTACGCTGAAATAAGAAAGAAAATTGGAGAGGTGCAATTAAAGGAAATGTTATCAACATAGGTTGTGGTGCACTAATGAGAATATTTTACCCTTAAATAGATGTCTCGAGTTCAAGCCTTGAGTATGAAAAAAAATCCAATTGGGAACGCCACTCCTAAATGGGCCTAACAAAACACGATCCAAATTTAGTTAAATCTCCAATGTAAACTTCGGATACCGAACAAAAAAAAGTTGTAAAGGGATGAAAGAGCTTTAAGAACATGTCGATTTCCAAAACTTTCATATATAAAATTTAGCTTTTAGAATGTGCTGTCCATTATGCTTTGGCTTTTAAAAGCACTTCCTCTATTTTATTTCCCACACACACGATGTTTAGTATAAAAAGCGCTACTAATAAAAATAACTACGTATTGAGGGGAACTCAAGTTCAAAATCTCTGATAAAATTAACTATATATTGAAAGTAATTGTTTCAATCTACTTATTTAATTTATAAAACTAAGAGACTCATTTTTTTTTAAAAAAAAAAAAAACTTTGATACAAAATATAATTAACTAAATAAAATAGTATTCATTAAATTAGAATTTTAAAATATTATTTAATAAGGTCAATTAGTAAAATATAATTTTAATTTAAAAAATTAAAAAATATCACGTCAATAAGAATCAAATAATATAAACTATCAATAAGGTAGGGGCATATCTTTATCAAAGTTTTGAATGGTCCCATAGCATGTTTGTGGTTCACCCTACAATGTAACATGACACTCATTTCCTCTCACTTTCACACATGCATGTCACTTACTACTACATCTATTAAATTTAATTTTGTCAAAAAATTATTCAAAAACATTTCTAGTTTTTTTTTTTTTTTTGGAATTCCCACTATGTATTTGGAGCTCGCGTTAATTGGAGTCCTGAGTAAATTTGAGTCGTGTATTATATCGCATCGTCTATTAAGGAGTGACACTTCTAATAAAATTTTATTTACATCCATGTTTCGAACCTGAGACCTCTTGTTAAGAATAAAACAATCTCAGCACTGCACCACAATCCATGTTAGTCTTGTAGCTTATTTCGGTTGAACATTTGAATATGACATAAATTATCCTTGTTATATACTTTTAATTTATTTTCTTTTTGAAAAACTTTTGCATATACGAGTTACATAAATAAGTTAATCAACATTTAAAATATGTCACCTTGTTAGTGATATGCACTTATTTCAATTAGTAGTGAACACTCTAACCTATTTTAATTGATGTTAATATATATAAATATCGGAGGAATATATATGTATAAGTGATTAATTTATTTACGTAATGAGCGCGTGAAAATACTTGCAAAATTAAGGGGATTGGTTCCTTGAAGGGATGTTGGAGAATAAAGCCATGCACACGAGGACACAACCATATGTTTATTTTTAATTGGAACAATATTATTATTCAATATTCATTTACTTATAATGTGTTTTTACTTCCTCTTTTAAATAGAAATTGACAATGTGCATTATATATTATTATGAAAGATGAAAGAAATAGGATACTGTTATTAATAATGGGAGAAAGAAAATATATTATAAAATAAGTGAGATCATAGAGCACATATGTTTTAAATTTTATTCTCAAACTCTTTTAAGTATATGATCTTTACTCATGTTAGATAGCCTATTATGTGTTTTCAAATAAATTATTTCGAGATTAATAATGATAGAGTTGTAATATTTAGTCAATTATATTTTATTGGATAGATATATTTAATTTCTTAGATTGAAAATGAGATATACGGAGTCAATAAAAACACGTGTTTAATTTAATTTGAAATAATTAAATAAATTAAAATACGCTTAATTAATGAATCTCGAATTTTATCTCACCTTCAATGGGAAAATAACATCACATGCAATTATGATATAGTAACTAATTTGAAAATTAAAAATTTACCAGATATAAAATATATTGATCTCGTATATAATTTCGAAAGTGCATTTTCTTATTTCACAAATCAAACGATGACATATATAATAAATTCATGGGTCCATTCATGTCCACAATCTAGCATATTCTCATAATATTGACCTGGCTTTCCCCACATCTTGCAATAATACCATACACATACCATGCATTGTTTGGCTTCAATTACTTTCTTGTTTCCCACATGTCCATGGCATGGCAGCCACATGAAAATGGACCCCCCACCCCACCCCATGAGTGACAATGCATATTGTAGTTGATTGCGGAGGCGGATTCAGAATTGAAAATGTCGATTGAACGTCGTTATTAATATGATCAACATAGTTTATTTTCTTCAAATAATATAGACATATCAATTATTTACTTAATATAAATTTGGGATCAAACTCTATTAAATGTTAGAATCGAAATAAATAGGTGTATATCCTAAGCAAACTCAGGATTTGAAAACGATGGTACACCATCAAAGACTAATGCATCTTAGCCAAAGCATGTCACCTAATTAACTGTAGTGATAATTTTATTAACACATAAATACGAATAAAATGAATTTTCTATGCAAAGTTTTCATCGGAGAGTGATGGTTTTAAACTTTACTTCACACTATAAAATCGCAAATTCAAAACTAGAAGGGATTCGATTTCAGAACCTTCACATCATACCACAACTATGAAAAGCGTTTAAACGAATGCACCCACTCAATTTTAGTGTTTTAAGATGCCTAATAAAATATATGTTCTATTTTAGCACACGTGTACGCGTAACATTTGTCAAAAGTTAACGGGTGCACGTGCACCCTTAAATAGAACATGGGTCCGCCTCTAGGTGTTATATATGCGTAACTAGCAAAACAAATCTCGAAAGACTGAATAATTAAGATTACAAACAAAAAATATATCAAAAGACACAAAAATCAAAATCTTGCGGAAAAGACAAAGCATCGAATCCAAATGACACTACACCAGAAAGAGACATTTATTGTAGATAAATTTTCCTATTAACGATAATATTATTTATTACCATATAAATATCTAACGGTGATTAAGGTAAAATCATTGCATCCAAATCGCTAAAATTCTCAATACTAATTATATTAAGTATTGATTATAAATACTCATTTTATATTATTAGCCCATAAATAGAAGTGATAAAATATTTTATTTGGTTGTGAGCCCCTCAAAAGTACCCACACGTGCATCCTAATCAACTAGTGGAACCTCACTCTATTATTGGAGATGCGAAAGATGATTTTTAATCACATAAATATTTAACGATTAATTTATACCATAGTTACGAAATAAAAATAAAAATTGAGTTACTATTTTTGTCTAGTACAGACTATGTACGAAAACAAAGCATAATGGGGGAAGGGGCCCTAAGGTGTCAGAATGACAAGAGATAGCAATGCTAGTCCAAAACAACCAAATCCAGCAATTTCCTTAGTATTTGTTGTTTGTTTCGGGGTCGGAGCTACATGATTATTAGGATGTTAATTAAATATTTTTATCGAAAGAAAAATATTGTATCTAGAATTAAAAATGATATATAGAGGGGTTTAATAACATATTATGAAGACGCTTAGTATAACAAGTCGTTATAGTCTAGCAATATATGTCTCAAATGAACATATACAAACAATCAGTAGTCGCGCGTTTCAATCTCACTAGTAGCAATTTCTCTAAAATCTTTTTTATCATTCAGATTAAGTAATTTATGAAATATTTGACAAATATCATAAGTCTCATTTTGACGAATTTAAAAATCAAAAGTATTCAAAAATATATTCATAAAAGACTACTTATATCTACCCCAAATATAAGGGACCGTAATTGCAAAAAAAGAAAAAGATATATATGATCCACTTATAATTAAGTAAAGATATACTTTATAGTTTATATTTTTGTTTCTCATATCCATGTTTGTTCCCTCTTATTTTTTGCATATTTATTGTTTTTTTTCTATTTATGAGATGGAAGCTTGATATCTTTTCAAATCAATTATTGACAAGCTTTTAATTTGGTTAGTTTGAGTTTAATTTGAGCTCTGAATATGGAAAAAATATTATTGAAGCGTCACTTTCAAATAAGGTTTCGAGTTTGAGTTCTGTATATAAAGAAAGTTCTATTGAACGTCACCCTCAAATAAGTCCTGCAATGCATGATCTTGATTCAATCGGAGCTTCAATACAAAGCTCCGAACACGAGGTGTGAAACAAAAAAAACTAGAATGCTAAAACTCTTTTTTCAAAACATCATTTTCACAACTATAAAACTATATACTATGCAGTATAATGACTTGCATTAATGATTTAAATAAATAAAAGGGGAGTTAAATAAAGAAGAAAAAAAATATGTAAAAATTGAAAATCAACCATTGCTCAACATTAAAAAGTCAAAAGCTCAAAATCAATCTCAATTGTACATAAAAATTGATTTGGACTTTCTTCTTTTTTACAAATTATGGAGACAAATTAAACTAGACAATTATCATCAATTTTGCCTCCTTGTCCCCTTCATATTAGACTAATCCCAATTTGTTTTTCCTCCAATTTTGACTAATTGAATGAAATGTTTTCTTAATTTCTTCAAATAAAGACAAAATTTCATTAAATCAAGGGTCTCAAACTAATTTAAGTCAAACATGTTGTCTAAACTCCAAAATGCTTGGGTGTACTCTTCATAGATAAGATAGTTTCTATCTAATTCCATATTGACATGAACTCTTCTACTCAAAATCTCTCTTGTTTCGAAATATTCGATTCATCGTGTAGTTGATTCTGTGTACGAACTCAATGAATAAGGAGATTGGTGCTAGCTTGATCATGTTTATCGTGTTTACTTCACTATGCCTTGAATCAATCAATCAAAAAACTGGCACGCTAGCTTGATCTTGAATTATAATCCAAGAATAATATAATAGACCAATGTGATTGGTAATGCTATCAACATTCCAAAAATAACCCTGAAATTCCAAAAAAGATGAAATATTCTATTAATTAGAAATTTAAAATATTGAATTAAAATTAAAGAAATTAAATTAATTAGGAAAAAATTAACTTACGCAGTACTAAGAATAGCTGGATGAACATTGTACTCCTTAGCAAAAACAAATGGAACAATCCCTTGTGGTAATGCAGCCTAATTAATTAACAAATGACATTTCAAAGAATTTTAGAAATAATTATAAAATTAGAATGAAAAAAGGGAAAACATAATTAATATCTTCAAACTCATAATAAAGCATAATATTTCTTTTTATTAATATATGATATATGAATCATTACTTAATTCATTTAAGGAAGGGTCTATCACGATAACTTGTTATCAGGCCTTCTAGGCGTTACACTATTGCCTTGGCCTAACACATTTCTAGTTTAAAAAATATAAGAGTAGAGTCATTATTCGGAATTTGTTCTGTAATTTAACTCAGACTTTTTATTTGTATTCAAAATGTTATTTAACGTATACAAATCTAAAAATCGAGTATAGTTAAAAAAAAGTTGAAATTTTCAAAATTTATAAATTAAAATTCTAACTCCATTATTACCTGAACAATCGCGATATGAAGGAGTGTACCACGTAAACCAACGATGATAGAAGCGGCAGCCATAACTGCTGGGCCAGTTAGAAATCTTACTGCCATTGCAAAAGTAGCCACAGTGTTCCCACATGCTATTATCTTTGGTTGAAGGGCCATAAACAAACCTACCACACAACATTGTCCGAATTCGATTAAATTTAAATTTATATCAAAAATTTAAAGTCGTCATAAAAATATTCCTTATCAAATACAAAACCATACCCGTAGCTTAAATTTCCAACATTTAGTAAATAAATAAAAAAATACTTAATTACAATCGTTGATGATAATTTCAACGTCTACTCTTATTAATATTATTTGATCGACTTAAGCATTACGATATACAAGTATACTCTTTTTTATTTAGATTTTTACTTCAAAAGAAGGAATTACGAGAATCGAACCTTTATCAATCAGATTACTCCAATTAATTGTCAAGTTTGACTACTCACCTAAACTAAACATAGCCATTCCAAGGCCAGCATCAGAGAGAATAGAGATTGATTTCTCCATTATTTTAGGCATATGCACATGCCACCTACAAAAACACGACAAAAACAAAACTTAATTAATTAATTTCAAAAACCTAAAGAAATTTCTCTTAATTAATTTAAAATGTTTCAAGATAAGTGAAAATTAATAATTTTATTAATATATTGATTAGCTATTACCTATACGAGATTAGGGACCAAATCAAACCAATGAGACTTGAATACGTATTCGGATTTCGGATAAGCTTACGCCAAACCATGATTAAAATCAAACGAGTCATAACACTTGCCGGAGGCATATGTTTTCCGGTACCGGAATCTTGAACTCCGGTAGCCCCGGTGTGTAGTCCGGTGAGACCTTCTTTTTCTTCTTTCTTTTCATCTTTATTCTTTCCATCACCAGTACTACCATCAAAACTGAATTCTTCGCCACCAAAATCTTGAGAAATGACTTCAAAAATATATAATAAAAAAATCAAATAATATAAAAAGGTCGCGATAAGTTGACCAGTCAACGAAATATCATAAAATAAAAATAAAAATACCTTTATTATCCCCAATTTGAGGGTGATCAGATACTAACATTCTAATTTCTTTAGCACCATCAGACCTACAAGACTGTTCGTTGGCACTAAAATCCGTGCCACCGAACACATGGAGGCCTGCGGCCTCCGATACTGGTGAAGCACTAGAGCTCCACACAAACATGTGTAGCTCTTTAGCATCATGACTAGTTTTACCATTCTGTTGTTGCTGGTGCTGGTGCTGGTGCTGTACTTGTTGATTTTTCGTGTTTATAGAAACTATAGAAGCAATTTCCGGATTTGGGGCCGGATAATTAGATTGTGCAGGGTAAAACCCGAATTTAGGGGAGCCCTGAGCACAATTTTCTTCGAAATTAGATGGTCTAGGAGTTGAATCAACCGGACCAAAATTCGATAACCTTCCTGGAAACCCCATCATCGCGTAGAAATCAGTGTGATTGAAATTGGACCCTCTTGGGGTAGGATTTCTAGAAGAATTCAAGCTATAAATTTCAGCCCCAGTAAGATTAGACGGTCTAGGGGTCATAGCATATGACCTTCTAGACACATTCGACTTACGTACCGTAACATGAAGTTTCCCATCTTGCCCTAATTCAGCATCAGTTTCAAGAAAATCTTGTCCATCTAATGAAACAACATCAGATTCCACTTTAAATGAAACAATTTCCCCTGCTGTTTCTGGGAATTGTTCCATAATCAACATCTTAGCACCTCGAAATTCGAATAAAAATAACAACAATGTATACCATATTATACATTGTAACACCACAACTTGTACCATTAAACTACCTGAATAATCACCATACATAGCTATCAATAATGGAATTCCCATAACAAGTGTATTTGGTAAAGTTGAAAGCGAAAAAATCGTTATACTCCATTCAAGACTTCCATTTTTGGTCACGTTAGACCAAATGCATAACCCTATTAACATGATTAATTTTTGTAACGTATCAGCTGCGATGAATCGAAAATTCATTTCGTAAGGGTTGTTCATAGAAATGAAGTGAAATGACAATAATGGGACCGCGAAAATAGCTACAAATCTATTGATTCCTGAGCATTGATCCGGTGAGAAGATTTTCCACCACCGGACCGAGCCATAGGCTAAGATCATGGCGACATATAGAGGAACAACGGCCGTCAAGACAACGTAAAGATCATGCAAACTTATCATTGTTTGTGATTTGGGAAAAAATAGGGAAGAAATTTGTTGTTTTAAGTTTGCTTTTTTGGGAAGAAAGATGAAGTAGAAAAGAGTGAAGTTAACATAAGGATGTATATGTAAGAAGACTTATATATATAGTCAAAAGAGTGATTGGGAAAGAATCGGTAGAGCGATAATCACTCCTTCATTTCTGATCAGATATTTCGAGTTTAAATATTAGATATGAAATCATATTTATGGAGTAATTTATTCGTTAATGTAAAACTTAACTTTAGTCGGCTCCAAGACAATATTTTCCATATAATATATTTAAAACAACAAGATTCAAGGTTATTTTGATACTGTAAAATTTTAAAAAAGTTATTACCTTTTAAAAAATTATATTAAATCAAAATATAACAAATAAGTTAATTTTTTAAAAATATTTTTTTTTTATTTTACAATTTTTATATCCAAACCGTCCTCTAAAGAAGGGAAGTGGGGGTGATTGAACTTGAAATTTGGGACAAAGTAGGGGCCAAGGGATATGTGGACAAAGAAAAAGAAGATTTAAGCTTAGCTTATATACACATGTTATAGCATATAACATGTCTTGCTTTTTCTGTTTACATATTATTAATAATTCAACTTTTATAAAGTTATCTATAACAATAATAATAATAATAATCATTATTATTATTATTATCTTTTAGACGAATAAATAATATATTAAACAAAAAGAAAATCATATTATCAGTATATGGCATTATAAGAAAATTGTGAATTATATAGAGATTTTTTTTGGGAATTAGTATACAAATTTACAGAAAAATAAATTTCCTTAGAATTTTCTTACTAATCTCCAGGAAAATTTTCATATAATTCATAATTTTTTTATATCGCAAAAGTAAATATTAATACTCAATTTCAATGTGTTTAGTCATTATTATGATTTATGGGATGAGATAAAAATGTTTCTACATACTATAATCTTTTTCAAAAGTATAAAATGTAATATTATATTCTTTGAAAAATTAAATTTAATTAAAAAGTTTGAGAAATTCTTTCTCGAACTTTGGAACTTGTCCTTTTTTAGAAATATAGAATAAATAGGTTTGGCATGGGAATGAGAGTGGCAGGTATTAGATTGGCATGGGTTGTCTGTTGACATAATTTTATAAGATTATATATTTTAGGTATATATAAAAAATATTTTATCAAATAATTATTCATGTATATGATATTATTATTCTTCAATTTAATTTATATGATAATATTTAATTATTTGGGATATACGATGAATTTAATATTATAATAAAAATAACTTAAGGCATTAAATATATATATTAATAAATAGTGCTAATGTCTTTATCGGCATTAGTTAAGTGTCATTAGAACCAATGTCGCTAAAAGTTTTAAGGACATATACAAAGAGTGACCATTACCGCTAAAAATAAATATTTAACGACAATTAAAAATTAAAGGCTGCTAATGGTCATTTTTGTTTTAGTGTAAATTTCTATTTGTACATCTCCTTAATCAAGTCGTCTATATTATGATTATATTTACTTGAAGCTTCTTTAATGAAAACATGATTATGTCTAAACACTTTTTTTATTATTTTGAAACATCTTAATCGTTGAAATTTACATATAATTTTTTAAAATAAACTTAAAAAAAAGTATATCATCCTTCTTATACGACATAATTAAATTTCTGCATTTATTAAATTTAAATACCAAATTCCTTATTCTAGATTTACTTTTTGGATAATCAAATACAAATCTTCTCCAACTTATTTGTCAAGACACTTTGACAACTCATACTATGTCCTTTAACTACACATAAAATTTGAGATTTTAGCTTTTTAAAAAAATATAATGAGTATCATTTATTTATGTAGAGTTTACGAATAAAGTCTTATATTAATTATTAAAAAATAAAATAAAAATAATAATATATAAGGTATTGTTGATACTGTTAATGGGGTGAGGCAATGTCATGTAATTTTCGTGTATTGTCCATTTTTGGGGACAAATATATAGTAAATTATCGTCTTCTTATCTCTCTTGCAATTTATGAATCTTTTAGATCAGGATTTAGACGTCTAGTTAAAGATCTTTTGAGAGATTTAAGAATTTTGCTAAAAACGTTAGATGATGATTCAAAATGTGCAAGTTATTATTGCAAACATTAATAGACAATAATCTAATATATTTTCTATGAGGTTAAACATTATATATAAGCAAGTAAATATTAGATGGAGTTTAAAATTGTATGAAAAAAGTAACATTTAAATGTCTATATTCTATAATTGACATCACTTTTAATAATAATAATAAAAAAATATACTACTAATCTAAAAAGAGTTATACTTGTAGATCAATCAATAATATTATCACATTATATTAAAAGGTATATATTTTAATTTATTTTAACCTACCATAGGAAAGTTAACTTGCCATCTTCTTTCTTTTAATTTTCTCCTTTTTTGTCCATTTTAGGTCAAAGTTTGGTAATAATATAAATAATAAGTGCTGTAAAGTGAAAGATGGGGTCCTCAAGCTGCAAATTATTGAATAATAAAGTAGACTCTGAAAATGATATTTGCCAATAAATTCAATAATTGGTCAAAAATTGAAAGGGCAATCAAAAATTAGAAATTTGTTATGGAATTTGTTTGGATTATTTATTTTAACAATATTTCACGTGCAATAATTTTTGGTGAAATTAGTCCTTTCCGTGACTTTTGTTTTTTGCTTTTTGGTCCACAATATTAGTAGCAATCACACTTTTGCGTTAATTTAATTTGCTTTTATTATATTTTTTCCATATATGTTACTTTGAAAATTTAGTGTGTCCACATTTAGAAAGGTTTTTTAAGTTATCAATATGAATCGTGATGATCAATCAGAGTTGTAGTGGAGTGATACGATAAATATTCTTTTATTTTTAATTAGAGGTATTAAGTTCGAGTCTTTCTGCAGGCGAAAAATCCAAAAAGAATTATGAATCTGTAGTGAATGATTAAAATCTATCTCCATTATGAATCACTAAATGGAAAAAAAATATATATATAAATATCGGACATGAGTAGGAATTTTAAAAAAAAATCATGTTAATTTATCATACAATATGATAGTTAGTTTTTCTTCTAAAAAGGAAAAAATGTTAGAGCTAATTTATATACCTCGCGAAGAAAGATAGATAATAACAATATTAATAACAATAGGTTCTCAATTCTTTAGTGTGTTAAATTATTGAACTGTTTATATAAATTCTTAGTAATCATATTTTCGAAAGACGATGGTAATTTTAAATTTATATACCTCGCGAAGAAAGATAGATAATAATAATATTAATAACAATAGGTTCTCAATTCTTTAGTGTGTTAAATTATTGAACTGTTTATATAAATTCTTAGTGATCATATTTTTGAAAGACGATTGTAATTTTAAGTTTATTAGTAAACTAAAAATGTCACATTTACATGTAAATGAACATTTCTCTCTATCACATAATTGATGTGTGCCCTCAAATAAGCCCTCGACAAAAGTTCCACTTATCTTTTTTTCTTATTGACTTGTATTTATTAAAAAAGAAAAAAAAATGTTCTTATCTAAATAAGAGGGGTTTCCATTTATTTATTAATATTTATGATAAAAATAAATTAAATCATTTTGTTTAGGGAATATTTATACGTAAGCTAAATAAAATATTAATTTCATTAAGATTAGCTCTATTATGGATTACTAGTTAAATATGTAATATATATATATGAATTATTTTGTATTAAAAATATATATATATATCTACTGATTATTATTTTAATGAGCGGCTATACGTATACTTTTTCCACCTACCATATCCACCCCTAATTTTTCAAGCGGACATAATTTATTTAATTTAATAAATGTTAGTTATGTATTTATTAAACCACCATATAATAAGTAATAAATCTAATAAGATAATTGTATACAATTTATTTATTGTTTGTTGGTTTGTCCTCTAATACTATTGAATTAGGTCTTGACACGTGAAGGATAATATTCAATAGAACCCCTAAATTCAGTGATTAATTAACCCAAATTCAGCAATAATTTTGGCAAATTAACATTAATACACATGCATTTCTGCACCTAAATCAATAAAAAAATAAAATCATCCATTTAAACTCTATGATTGAGTAACATTACCATATAGAAAAATGTAACACTTTCTTGCTTCTAAATATCTTCATCACATGGTAATATTTTTCATAATTTTTTTTTAGAAAATAATTAGTGACATATTTATTTATTTATTATTATTTGAAAAGTAAGCATATTTTTTTTTAAATAAATAAATTTGTTTGTATATATGTTAGTTGACTAAGTGAAGACTAGCCCTTCCAAATTTTATTAATTAATGGAAGTTAAAAACTAATAAGTGAGTTGGGGGGTTAGTTAACTTATACAACCTTGAAGAATAATATCTCATATGGGGATTTTAATTCGATTTTATTGTTAACATAATCTCTAAAATAAAGGGGAAACTTACATAAATATACTATAATAAAAAAATATTTACCATTTATAACAATAATATTTTTTTTTACTTGATCAGTTTAATTCATTTATAATACAAGTTTAATACATATTACAAAGAACAATTTATTATTCACATATAATACAAGTTTTAATAATGAATAATACATTTATCACACATTTTAATACATTTATAATACAATGTGTCAAATTTTTACCAAACAAATATAATATATTTTAAAAAATAATTATAATTCACATATATTGCATACATAATTCTCTTTTAATTTATATTGCAGATTTTACATAATATTGCTATAAATGGTAATAAAAAAAAAGTATCGCTAAAATCAGTAATTATTTATTAAAATGTACCAATTTATGTAATTTTTCTTTCCGTTCTTTAAAAAAAACAAAAAAAAAAAATGCACCATATGATTGATTTTGGAGATGTAGTATTCAATCTATTATTAATTCAAACATTGTGATATACTCCTAAAACTCTTCTATACTCATGAGTTGGTATGATTCTTGACCTATTTCCATTCTTGACGTTGTATGAATTAGATATTGTTATCAATAATTAGCAACGTTATGGTCTTTATATTGGATTTACATTCACTTTTTGGGTGGTTATACTACTGATCGGTTCGCTCGATAAGGGATTGTTAGATATCAGTTATAATGTTACTATAGTATATTTTTTTGAACAAAAATAGTTGTTAAATGTGTGAACAATGTGAAATCAATCTTATTGATAACATGTCCAAAAGTCATTTTTGATTCATAGAATTGTCTAGTCATGTCCAAACATTAATAGGTTTTAGTTGTCTTACAAAAAATAAAGTAGGTCCCTTGTCTACTTCAAAGCCCTTTCAATGAGGTTAACAACTTTTTTGGTGTTCATTTTTGAATGAGAAATTTACAACAAATTGACCAACTACTACTTTGAAATTAAACATAATAATTGATTGGTACTATAGTTTTATTTTCATGTTCAAATATTTATTTTCGATGGATGTGTGTCGATAAGTTAAATGAACTTCATCGTCGTGGTGGACGTAGGGTGGAGGCAGGGGCTCAAATTTTATTTATTAAATTACATCTTGAATTTCTCTTTGCATATTTTATTTTATTTTATGAATTATTTAATAAAGAAGTTAAATTCTTTCAAATTTTTTTTACAAGTAATACAATAATAATAACAACAACATACTTGATATTTTCGATAGATCGTTAGCTCAAATATAGCTCTTAAAAAAAGGAAATAAAGAAATGAAAGCAAAAACTTTAAAAATTATTGCAAAAGATAAAATTTTGACATATATAATAATGAGGAACTTTCACATATAGCCACTCAAAAATAACTTAATTATGTTTTATAACTTTAGTTTGTTAATTGTGATTCGTAGCTACATGTTAGAGGAAGGAGAGTTATGAGCGAGATTGGGAGAGGGAGGAGAGAGGCGAGTGAGAGATGACAAAGAGTGAGAGAGACGAATTGTATATGTATATCTGTCCAAAATGTATATGTATATCTGTCAAATAATTGTATATATAAAACCGATATACATATGTATTTGTATATCTGACAAGTGAGATTGGAAGAGATACAAGAGAGGCGAGCGAGATTGTAAGAGAGAGAAAGAGAGGAGAGAGGCGACGTAATTACAGCTAAAATTAATTTGCAAACCGTAGTTAATTCAAACTATAGTTATTTTAGCTAAATAGTTGTTATATATTTGCTTATCTCCATAATTTTTTCTATAATATATTATAGTTTTGAACTGGGGCTAGGGGGAACGGATTACAAGGTAAGAATCAAATCATCACAACAAGATGAGAGTTCAATAATCAACTGATTGAGCTAATAAAATTTTCCCATAAAAACGATAACTACCTTACTGGCCTTTGTACTTTTATCATTCTTTCTAGATGCAGGAAATAATTACTATTAAGTATTCCTTTTTATTTATAGAAAAAGATAAAAAATATCACTCAACTATTCAAAATCAAACAAAAATATCATTAATAAATAATTTAATCTAAAACTATATCTATCTTCAAATAGTTTATTACAAAAATTTACCTTTTTCTCAAAGGTTTGCCTTAATTTTATTTTCTCAGTATTAATTATTGTTTCTTGATATAGTAGTTTTGTCCCAACCAAAAAATAAAAAAGGAAAAAAGGAAAAAGCTATTAAGCTAAGTGTAGTTTTAACTATAGCCTAATATGTGCATTATTTGGATTAAATCGAAATATCAAATCAAATCAAATCAATTCACATGATTTTTTTATGGGCAACTTTCACATATAACAAACATAAAATTCATATTTGTATACTATAGCAAAGTTTGCATAATTGCACTCCATAGCAAACATAAATGTATAATTCGCTATACATATACAATTGAAGCGAATTGTATAAAACGAAATATATAAAACGAGAAAGAGAAAGAGACTTGGGTAGAGAATTGTATAAAAACAAATTGTATAATTATAAGTGTATAGAACGATTATATACAATTTGAATTTGTATAAAATGAGAAAGAGAGAAAGGCAAAAGAGACTTGGGAAGGAAATATACAATTGAATCGAATTGTATAAAACGAGAAAGAGATAAATTATATACAATTTGAATCTGTATAAAACGAGAAAGAGATAAAGGCAAAAGAAATTGGGCAAGGGAGTATTTTTATTGTATAATTATAAGTGTATAGAACGAAAATATATATATTTGCATGTGTATATACAATTTTCTCTCACTTTATATAAACAGAAACACAATTTATACATTTCGCTTCTGTTTGTATAAGCGAGAGAGGCGAGGGTGACGAGCGAGATTAGGGAGAGTGGCGAGCGAGATCTGGAAGAGGAAAACAAAAATATATGTATTTATACAGTTTTCTCTGCTTTATACAAATAAAAACAAATTTTATACACTTGTGGTTGTATAAAAGGGAGAGGAAGCGAGCGAGATATGGAGCTAGAGAGGAGAGTGGCGAGCGAGACTTTGAGGAAGAGAGGTGACTGACAAACAGTTTGCTACGAGACATAATTAAATCAAAGTGTAATTATAACAATTAATTTGATTAATTAATTTATCATTATATACAATTTTCCTTTTTTTATCTGGTTTTGAATTAATAATTTTCTTTGTTTAGTTTTTTGATTCGATTTGGAATTTAGAAAATAAAAATGGGAAAAAAAAAACATTTTACAAATATAACTTTATTATGTTTGCATAACCGAATACAAAATCGAAAAAAACCAAACAAAAAAAATCAAATCAAATCAAATTTATTTTATTCCGAATTAAATTACACTCACTCGAAAAATCTAAAACGAAATAGTAGAAACCAAATTTTCACACCCCTAGTTTTAACTCCTCAAGAAGAAGAAAAATACTGAATACTGTCATCTGCCGTGTCGCCTCCCCTTCGCCGGAGCTGAAAATCCGGTAAGCTTTCTACTCTCAATTCTCACTTCTTCAATAATTTCTCTCAACTATGAATATTGAGACATTGCTAATTTCATTGCACAAATTGCTACAAAACAAAATATGAAGCTTGAAATCATCGGAAGAAGAATCAATACATTTTTCAGATTACGTTATGATACTAAAAATCAATACCTTTTGTAATTAGAGCATCTATTTTTTTGTGTGAATTTTTACTCTATTTGGCTGATTCATGTAGTTTTCTATGTTATCCATTGAAGTTTTTTCCAATTTTGATGTGTGTTTGTGGAGAACTGGCTCTCTTTGGTATGATTTTTAGTTTGTGATTTTATTAGGAAAAAATGAAATAGGAAGTTATGCACACAACCTGTTTGATGAAATGTCTTATTCGAGTTGGATCACTCTATAATGCTATCAATAATTGTACTAAATACTAATCCAATCTCGCATATGTCTTTCTCCTATCAAAAGGAAAGAAATAGCGGAAATGTATGTCCGAGCTCCTAATTCTAGCTTTATAGTCTTATAAATGTCGGAATTTGCACCGATTTGTATCTATTTAGTAATCACCCCGCTAGTTTCTTTGATCCCACTCGGTCTATCTTATAGTTGATCTATCCCGAAAATTGTTGGCCTACGAATGTGGTTACGATCCTTCTAGTTTTTTTATAACCATGGTGTCCGTACTAGCTATCACACACCTCGATTGATTCGATGAGAAACCTATCACCTCCCACTAGCAACAAGTACCTGGTAACTTTGTCTACCAAGGCTAGGACAGATGGGAAGAAATCACCTAGTGTTTTTGTCTTTGTTGGAATATAAACTTGAGACCTCATGGTTCTCAACCCACTTTGTTGACTACTAGGCGATAGTCCTTGAGTGCGAACCTTCTTGGCGGATTTGGTTATGGCCCTTATGGAAAAGCTTGTTCTTTAATCAGACTCATACACTTTTGTCTCGTTATTTGTTGTGTTGAGTCTTCATGGTTTGGTAGGTCGAATTCGATAAAATTTCTTTTGGACTCCTGATGAGATCAAATTTTCCCAATCCCAATGAAGGTGGGAAGTGGGCAGGTCATGTTCAGTCTAACATTCATGTAGATACTACCTTTTTTTTGTTGAAGGTATTTCCGTGGTCAGCGGATCAATACAAAATGTGGCGGCTGTATGAAGGATGGAACGACATTTTGAAGATCCAAAAGTTCCGGAGAATTGTGTCCTATACTGGATTCTATTGCTTCGTTACAGTCGTCACATATGCGTACACCAACAACACGTGAGTGCTTATGAGTTTTTATTACTTATTTCTAATCACATATAGCTTTCTGTTTTTCGAAGAATTGCTCATATAGATTTTACGTTTGATCATTATAATCTATATAGCTGCTTATAATCATCTTTTGCAAATCTTCTTTAATAACACGCTGAGATATATACCTTGGCTTCAAAGCATCTTTATACAAACCTCTAAAGCTCACGCAGCTGTAGTTAGAGATATGTTGTTTCTAATCACAATGTCGGTTTGGGTATTGCAGTACTAGAGCGGGGTACTCGAGAGCTGACCAATTCTATGCTTCTTATCCAGCTGGAACAGAGCTCCTTACTGACACAGCTAAGGTCTGTCCGATTGCATGATGATGGAAAAGTTCCGATTATCATGGAATTCCCTTTCTCTCCGGTTACTGATTTTTATGGAATTTGACTTTTCTTTTTCATTCTTAGTTATATAAAGCAGCGTTGGGGAATGTTTATGAAGTGGAAGAATGGGGACCAGTCGAATGGTCCGTCCTGGCTAAACATTTTGAACGTCAAGGAAAATCACCATATGCATATCATGCTGTAAGTTGATGATCATATCTTCGCGCTGTTTACATTTTTCACTATTGTTCGTATGCCTTACATACTTCTTACATAATGTGATAGCAGTGTGCTTTTCCTGTCATACATAAAAGCCGAAACTCTTTTCACATGCTAGTTCTAGCAAGTAAATCATTTGTCTGAGATATATAGAACGAGACGTTGTAATTAGTCATGTCTACAAAGTGTAGGATGTTTGAAATTTGCATATCCGCATCTTTTAAGATATGAGAGAGGGCAAGAGGACGAAGCTTATAACCCCAGTTTCTCGAGGGGGGGAAACTGTGCTGTCATTGACTAAATGCTTCACATCTCATCATATATTCCATATCGGATTCTGGGAAGTTAAATGATAACATGGGTTCTTAACAATGTTCTAACTTCATGCCTTGCACACGTTTATATACTTATAACTTTTCGTGTGTGTGATGGTTCAGCAATACATGGCACACCTCGCTTCTCATGGACAGCTAGATGGAAGTGGCTAGCGGAAGGCTCAGTAGAATCAAACCGATGATTTGACTCCTCTCATCTGCATCTTGAGCAGGTTTAAATCTAATTCAAGAAGCTGATTTGTTGATAGAAATCGAACCAACAGTTATGTGACTTGTTGAATATGTATTAGCCTAGCCTAGCCTATCTCATATCGATATGATGAGTTGTTAGGAGTGATTATATTGAATAAATAGATTCGTGAAAATCAAAATTCATGTCTTTTCCTCTCCTTTGTTATTCCTGGATTTGGCTCCTCTCCATTTCTCGTGACGTTTTTTAGCCTTCTTGCCATAACATTCTTCTCCTCCGTTTCATTTTTCGTCCATGAGCTCACAACAGTGAAATATTAAAAATTTGATTGCTTATTTGTGGTCTGATTGACGGAGTAATGTTCCATTGAGCTTATATGGTCTATGTCTTTAATAATTTGGATTGTGGTTGGAGAAATATTGAACACACAATTGTTGGATTTTCCTAAGCTTGAAAATAATCGTTATTGATATCTTAGGAAATTGCATATCTATTGAAAGAAGTGTTTGAAGTGAAAAAGTGTTAAAATGACCTGACATGAGATTGTCTAAAATAAACATCGATCAGTTAAGATGTTTAAGTGAAATTTAATGTCAACTTTAGGAGGTCACCGATGAATCTGACTTTTTTTTAGATTATATTTTAAGCAAAAAACATGTTGGTGAATTACTAAATAATTATGATTATGGTGATCAAGATCTAATTTTTATATGCCAAGTTAACTTGAGAATAATTGAATTAAGTAATGAAGAAAAATTTATAAGATTGAAAAACAAGTCATTTTGGACTTAAAATAGTTTTTTTTTTTTAAAATAGAAACAAGGACAGATATTTGAATTCATATGAAGACAAATACCTAGATTATTTGGGTCAATTATTTTAGAAATATTTTTTTTTCAAATCAAACAAATCAAGACCCAAGTATTCACATAGCCGACCCCAACTTACATACGACTAAGCGTGGTTGGTGCAGTTATGCTATCATGATAAAAAAAAACAAAAAAACTTACAATATACAAAAGATGGTGGAAATAAATAGCTCAACTGGTTATGATCATTACATCTGAACCACATCATAATATAGTATATGGAAATAACAGAAAGCAAATGGACAATCCCTCTTTGGGCATGAGGACGATGTTCGATATTCAATCAGTATAATCTACTGTCTTAATGAAATCAGTATAAATAGTAACGACAACTGAAGTCGAACAAATAATGTAAGTAATGATGTCAAAGAGAAACAAACTGTTAATAGAGTTTACAATACAACCATCCAAGACTCCATTTCGAGTACATGAGCAATTACATTGTCACTTACCAGAAATTTAGCAATTCCTTAATCCCATCCAGAAATTAAAATGTTCAAGCATATAAAGCTGTCTTCGACGATTTATTAATCCCGTTTTGATATGGCTTGCAGGTTGTATCCTGAGGGAAATGCAGGTATTACGGTAAAAGCAAATTCTACAGTGTCGCGCACCTTTTATTTTGCAATATTTGAGGGGAAAACACAATAATAATACTAAATCACATCCAAATTTTCTGGGCAAACCTCAATACAAACATTTAATAGCCTTAATCATTAAAAAAATTGTTTACAAAGAAGTTACACAGTGTAGTCCTATAAAGCGGGGTCTGGGGAAGGTTACAGTGTACACAGACCTTACCTCTATATCTAGGTACAAAAGATGTTTCCGATAGACTCTGGGCTCAATAAACAAACCAGTCTCGCAGCTAATTAAAGTTGAAAGGATGAATTTGGAGAAAAAAGGAACACTACTAAAGGAAATAAAATGTATCCATGATTTTCTGCCATCTGTCTAGCCTTCATGCCGACCCATAGGGGGGGGGGGTGTACAAAGATGGGACCTATGTTGCTCGGACTCTTCAAAAATATTGACGGTTGTGCGTCAGATACTCCAAAAATAGTGTATTTTTGAATCTGATACGCGTGAGACAACATTTTTGGAGAGTCTGAGCAACATAGGATGAGAATATTAGGATATTTAATAAGTTTAAGAAAAAAAGAACATTTCATATATCAATTTTCCTGCCGAGGTTTAGAGCTCATATTTTGTTTATCTATTGTTCGTTCAACACCGAAAAAAAATGTGAAGTGATTTGCAAGCATGTTAGGTCTAATCCCTATACTTTGGCTGAGTTATATGTTACTACATTTTTACAATATAGGCTTTCCTAAGCACGGCTAATTTTAGATTGGGGCATAGTTGATTGATTGATATTAGTGTTTTTCTTCTTATAGTTCAGAAAACACTTACCTCGCAGTCCCATATGGCCCCAACACATTTGGAAAAACTAATACTAGAACTTCTTAGCATGCAGCGTTCGGTATTCGTTGGTGTACTATGGCCAGCCTCTGTAGGAACTTCAACTGTATTAGCAATATCTGGTTTCTTGACCTTAGGGGAACTCGGGGGGCTTGGAAGGCATCTCTGAGCCATAGAAGCTACAACATGCCTTTCAAATTCACCATCCTTATCAGCTTCCTCATCTGTGGAAGCACAGACTCGTTCTCTGCAGATAGTAATGAGGTTATTCAGGTAAGAGAAATTGATTACAGCTATTTACTATTTAACACAAAAGAGAGAAGGTCAAGGACATTTCACCTGGGCAAAGAAGCATATCGTCTTGGAAAGAGAGTACTTCCACCTCTACCACTTTGCCCCTCGAGATGGTCAAATTGTTGTTTGAAGCAATCAACCCCACTAAAAATGATGCAATTAGCACAGTAAGTTAACATGCAACGTATCGCATGCACCAGAAACAGAAAGGGCTTCAGAGCAAAATGCAGGTGAAATGTAGAAAATAGAAACCTTTTAAGTAAAAGGAGAGAAGTGTTAAGAACTAAATATACACAGGTGTGAGCATGAATCCTCGTCTATGGCCTGTATCACTTGCAGACATAGAGACTCACTGGATATGTAAGGGGAAAATATCACATCTTAATTACAGTTTGTGTAAGTGATAACTAATCAGTATCCAGTTTTTTAATTATGTGCAATGGCAGAATCGATTTCCTTCAAATATCAGAACTGGTAAAATTAGTCTGAGTTTATGACTCAGATGTAGTACAGTTCTTCACAGGTTCCAACACTAGTACTGGTTTGAAGCTCAAAACAGGCAAGCATTCTCAACCTAATCTGACTAATGGCAAGTCTTACTTCTAGAGAAACATCACGGCAGATCTACTTGTCTTATACTTGAAATACACATGGTCTATTTTACGCAATGAATTATTACCCATTCATTCAAAAATCTAAATATTTTCTCTCACAAATCACAATTATTCCACAAGTCCATTCATCTACATATCACAACAACAGGTCAACCTTGTGTTGAATGATATCACAATCTAGAAACACTTGTGACTCTCATTAGCAGCAGATTTCTCCTTTGTTATCACCATCAAGTATCCGTTCGAGATATATCAGACTATATGCATCAAGCATCAGGAGGAAAAGGGACAATGTAAGACTAACATGAAGAATAAATTATTTATGAGAACATCAGTGCGAATGTTGTAGACAGAAGGAAATGCATCATTGAAGAGGTTTATGACTTCTACTACCATAGGTCTGCCAGTCCTTATCCTAAAAGGTTCAACTAATACAAAACACGGATCATGAAATTTCTTGTTGATACATGACAACACAAGTATTACAATAAGTTTTCTAGATGATGTTAGGCGGGGTGGAGACAAATTTCACTAAAACCATGGTTAAATGAGTTATATCATCAGATGAAAAGGTGTTCACAGCAGCAACAAATATGAACAATTTAGAGAGAAGTTTGCATTACCTTGGATACATAAAGTGAGTGTGATCAGTGCCATGAAGATGCTCCTGCAACATCTGAGGGTGATATTCCAGAATCTGCCCACAGTTGAGGACAATGTACACTATAAGTAGTAGAAAAAGGTGCAAAAAGAAGATCACGCAAAGATGAAAATGGCTGTTAACGGATATACCTCTCGGTAGATGAGCTCCCTAATATCCTCTTTCCCAAGTTTTCTTCGTTCAAAGTCGAATTCGAATTTTGAGATAGTCTGAGATGATGGTTCCTGTTCCTTGTTGGCCAAACCACGGAAATATGGATGTGCTAGCGCCTGAGTAGATTAATGAATGCTAGTATTAGGAAAAATATGTTTTACAAACTAAAGACAAAGGCCTAACGACCACTGCTACATCCTACCTCTTCAGCAGAAGGGCGATCTTTAGGATCGAATGCAATCAACCGTTCAAGTAATCTTAGAGCTAGTGGATCAACGTGTGGGAATTGCTGTGAGAGAGGGATAGATGCTTTCTTCTTCATGCTGCTTAAATATCTCCTTGCTTTTTCATTTTTAATCTGCAGGTATCAGGAAAATTGCGAACAAGATATATTCAAGATTCATTTATAGATGATACGTTTATCAACTGTAATAGATTGATAGAAAGCACAAACCCTTGAAATGGCTTCAGTGGACGGTGTACCAAGCAAATCAGTTATGAGATCCAATTGGTGAACCGCATTTTTCCCCGGAAATAATGGTTTTCCTGTAAGCATTTCTGCAAATATACACCCTAGACTCCAGATATCAACTGCTGGGGTATACTGCAATTAAGTCTTTGGTTTAGATTTTGTACAAATTTCTGAAAGATCATTTGCATGATTAAGCTACCACAAGTTAAGAAAAAATAATTGCTTACATACCATCTCATTAGGCATATGCCAAGTTCAAATTAGAGCACAAAACCTAATGCTCATTGACACAGTATAACTTTATTATGCAGAAGTTTGTGTAACATCTTAGCACTTCACTTTTTTCCACTTATGACAAGGAGTGCCATAGAAACCGAGAACTATCCAGAACTCGTCCAAGACAAGGAGAAAAAGTCCTTGAAGGTCGTACTACATGGCATATGCAGAGTGGCAGAGATGACTAAAACACATGAAATAAATGAAAAGAATTGAATGGTTGTTATTTGGAGGTGATATAGAGAAGAAGGAGAGAAAAGAGGATCTCTTCTTCATAATCAGAGAGTTAAAGAGTCTCACATCTAATGTTATGGACAAACTAGGATTATATGTCATTGTGTACTTGAAGAGGACGATACTAGAATCGAGATCAAATTGATGATACAGCACCCAAAGTACCCTTTTCGAGTGCTTTGTCAAGGGAAGACAGTATCTTTTGAAACATCAAGAGAATACCAACTTTACAACAGCTGTTACCAATTAAAAGAATAACAGCCCAGACAATGGTTAAGGGACTAGAAGAGATGAATACTCATTCCATAAGAATAGACATTTCTCGGGCCTAATATGGTCTCAGCGTTAAGCAATTGCTATCTGACAAGATTTTTAGCCATTGCATGGAGAAACCTTTATGCAATAAAGATGATTCAGAAGAAAAGAACAACCAAATAAGACAAAAGTAAAAAACCAGGTGTCTTCACATCATTTTTGCATAAAGAACATAAAATTGAGTTTAAAACATCCAAAAATAGAGTAAAAGTAAACTATGGACGGAAGTACTTTGCCCTAAACAGTTGGAGAAAAGGTTTTCTGCAATGGTATGACATCTTGATGCATCAATTCTAACAACTAACTAATCATTAATTGCTCAAAATGACTTACATAAATTTTGGACACTAGCAAAATGAAGATTGCAAACAAGAAATGAGGAAGCGAAGGAAAGTCACTAGTCATAAGATGAAAGAATATTGTAAAAGCAAAATCCCATTCTAAGTAAAAAGTCTCACAATATGAAATATAAGTTTTTTTTCCAACGTTAACATGAGAACATGCACTTGAACAGTACTAGCAATCATATAAGTAATTTATATAAGCATGCCTATTTACCTGTATACCATCATACTTACTTTGGAAAAAAAGGAACCACAGAGTTCTGGAGCACGGTACCAGCGAGTTGCCACGTAGTCCTTTAGAGAAAAAGGATGAAGAATTTTACTTGGAATTACAGGTGTAACAAATAAGAACTTAAGAATGGTGTTGGATATATCGGTGCACAAAGAATCAGGCACTTCTATGACAGGTGTACTAACTCAACACTTCAGTGTTGGCATTGAGATATTTTGAGTGGCTATTGTAGTAAGGATAGACTAAGAATAACTTTAAAGTAAAGAGATGAAGCATACAGTCCAGAAAACAGCAGATGGGTTATCGCCAAGTGATACCCGAGCAAGCCCAAAATCACAAATTTTCAGCTTGCAATCTGCATTTGCTAGAATGTTCTTTGGCTTCAAATCCCGATGGAACACGTTTGCTGTTAAATCAACAAATGTGGGAATGAGTCATAAGAACATATGCAAAACAGAAGGTTCTTCAATTACCAGAAAACAGAAAGAGAAATCGTAACCTGTATGCATATATTTTAAACCTCGAAGAAGCTGATACATAAAGAATTGATAATGTTCAGCAGTGAGACTGTCATTTGCTTTAATTACATGCTGAAGGTCACATTCCATCAACTCGAAAACAACATAAATATCCTTGAATTCCCTTGGACATGGAGGCAACAGTATATGCTTTATTTCTACAATATCTGGGTGCCGAAGCAATCGAAGGAGCTTTATTTCTCTCAGGATGCGGGTAGCTTCACAGCTGTGCTCAAAAACATCATTGATCTTCTTTATTGCTACCTTCTCTCCAGTATGAGTATCAATTGCTGCTGCAACAACACCATAGCTCCCCTTGCCAACGACCTCTAGGATTTCATATTGATGGGCCTCGCCATATTCAGTGAAGAATTCTTTGAAATCCATTACCTGCAATAACATGAGATACTATTAAGATTCCTCTTTACACAAAGAGACAAGGTCAAAATAAGACGCAGAAGGATATATCAAAATCCCAAATTTTCTGTATCACTGTAGAATTTAAATCTGAAATGAAATGTTTTCCCTCATTTCGTCCCGTTTCTATGGTCTAAATAACAAGCTCTACCTCACACATTGAACAACATATATTTGCCAATGCAAGAAATCTTCCACAGTTCACAATCAGGATATAAAACAGAGAGAAGCAAAGGATATTACAGGGGTCAAAGGGGCATTCAGGATACAGAAAAACTGATCTAACTCTTTGACAGTAACAAAAAAACTGATCGAACTCTTTGACAGTAAATTAGCTTCTGATATGAATGAAACCTTTTAAGGTGATTGTGAAAGGTGAGACTACTGGAATACTATGAAAGTAAACAACAGAAGGTGATTAAGGGAGGTATTCAAACAGAAAATGCTGAAACATTTAAAGTCTAAAAAATGATTGATACTTAAAACATCTTGTGTATCATTTCTTAAGCATTTTATTTCCCTACAATACCTTTATTTTTCATTTAGTGTTGAGGTCTTAAACATAGGTTAAAAGTTAAATCATTTACCAAATATTGTTTCAAAATCCTTTATAAGGTTGAAATGAAAACTATTCTCAAATATTCAGTTGCAGAAAAAGAAACAAAACTCTCAAATACTCAAAAGCCAATAATAAAGTTACAACATGAGTACTTCACTTGTCACATGAATCCTGTCAACTCAGACTGCTAAATTACCTTGAGTTTCAAGATTTTACTTTGAGTGACAATCTTTTACTTACATATGTTAATTAGGACATTCAGATGTAAATCCTAACATTATAGATCAGTCAGAGAGGTGCTAAAAATCGGGAAATGTTAAGAATTTGACTAAAAACTTTGATAGGAAAATAGTTAAGTAAGAAATTGGCAGGAGATAAATCTTCTTGGCTGAGATCAGTCTTTTCTCCTAAATGACAAGTCAACAAATCCGAGTAGTGAAGAATGTCTATATTTTAAATTTTTGGATAGGATTTTACAAATTAAACAAGAGTAGGGAAAATTTTGCTATTATCACATGAAAGAAATAGTAATGGTTTCCAATTGTCTTAACAAAAATGCAGGTCTATTTGCAAGTATCAACAATATAATATCATGAGCCAATGATCTATCGGAAATTGCCTCTATGTCTCCCAAGGTAGAGGATAAAGATTCGAGTACAGATTACCCTCCCCATACCCTACTTGTGGTAATACACTGGGTGTATTGTTTTTGTTGTAAACAATATAATAGCTGAATAAATAAACACGCTAGAATTAAAACATTACAAAGTGCTACATTGATACAACGCAAATCAATTCAAAACATCTCTTCCCCCATCCCACCCTAATGGAAGTTTTAATTAGATAATGACAAAGAAGAATAGAAGTTACCATTTTTGATACTTAGACTTCTAAATAAGATGGACAACGTTTGATTCACTTTCAGAACCTGCATGCGTCAATAATTAGTTAATTACTCACTGAATGAATAAAAGGACTGAATGCTCATAACTCAAAATTCCACATTTTATGAAAGATCGAAGATCTCTAACACACACTTAAAAAGATCTCTAATACAAGATTTAAGTTATGTGATCTACCAGACTTATACATATATATACTACAAAAAAAATCAACCCCAGATTATTCTTCTTGTACTCAACCATGAACCTTTATATTCCATCCATTCAATTACATACCAAATATTTCTTCCCATCCGTCCTAGCTTTGGTAAGAACTATCCCATGAAATTAGTCAAGGACAACATGGTTATCAACAAAGAAAAAAAAAATCTACATTCCAAATAAATCTCAATATACTCAACTAGAAAAGAAAAATCAGATCTTGAATCAAAGCATACCTCATCATCCAACTACATTAAAGATCTAATATCTAAAAACTCAAAAAAAAAAACTAATAATCAAAAAAAGATTAGATCTTGAATCAAAAAAATACCTCAACAATAATAAGTCTCTAAAGAGAGGTAAAAAAAAACAGCTCTTAAGAGACAATAATTGCTTCTCCTATCCAAGTTCCCACCTTTAAGGAATTAATAATTAATAATTGACAACTTCCTCTACTACTTGCTTATAACTCCAGAAATTAACAAGGTAAAGCCAACCCCAGTTGAAACCCTCAATATTTTTTTAATAATATATGTATATATACTACCTGTTAATTAATCAATAAAAAATAATAAACGTAAAGTTGAAGAAACAGCCAAAATTGAATATATCAGCTGGGCATACATAAGGGGCGGAGACAAGTAGGACCAGAAAAATTCATACTTCTACCTATATTTTTCTAAAAATTAAAAATAAATCTTAGCTCCGCAACTGAATAAGCCGTAAACCCAATCCATACACACAGAGAGAAAGGAAAAAAGTTTTAAAAAAACATAAAATGGAATTGGAATCCGATGCGATTATTATTATACATAAAATTGAATGCGTAAACAGTGAAAAGCGACAAACCTTGAATGGCGAACCTTATCTTATCTCTATTTTTGTCGAATTTTGTCTACTCTGAGAGAGAAAAAAAAAAAATTGAATCGCATTCAGATCTGAGAGTTAGGTAAAGGTGAAGTGAGACGAAAAGTCTGATAAAGTTGAAAGTTCAAAGAATATTTACGCGTTTTTTTTTCAGAGCTGTGACATTGTTGCAGTAGATTCGACTGTTCCTCTTTGATCGATTTTCGATCTCAAATTCGAATCGTATGAAGAAAAAATTGATAGTAGTTATGTGATTCGAATTCAGATTAATTAATGTTAATGGAAGAGAAATTGTAGATTTAATATGGCCATGGAAATTGGACCAATATGAGCCATTCTTTTAATTTATGACTCATAATGACTTTGGTAAATCTATTATAAAGTCAAATATATTAATTAGATGTAAATATAATTGTATTTATTTATTTATATATAATTTGATATATTTTTAAAATATTTTTATATAAATAAGGGTGATATTCAGAATTGCAACAATTACAGCACTATCATGTTGATAAGACACGTATACTATGAAAGTTTGAAAGGAATAGTGGAAATAAGGGAGAGGAAAAGTTACTATTAACAAAAATTAATTTGAATTTATATATGGTGTTTGTTGACCTAAAAATATATGTGATAAAAAATTTAGAAATTTTTATAATGATGTATGGAGGTTACTGTGTATTTGTATCTTACATTAAAATGATTATGAAACATATAATAAAGTCAAGGTCCGATTGAGAATAATGAAATATGACTCAAAACAATATCTAGCTGTGATACAATTGCACCAGGGGATCAACTCTTAGCCTCATATTTATTTCTTGGTGGTAGATGAATGATGTGACATTAAAATAGGATGGATGAAATAGAGACTTGCCTTCGACATTTTGCATAATGAAAATATATCAGCAAGAATTAAATATAAATTTATAATTGTTAGATTAGTTATGATGAATTGGATAAAGTGTTACCTAATCAAGAACTTTTCTTCATAAGATAAAAAATAGAATTAAAAAGTTTGAGATAGATGTGTACATACTAGGAAAAATGTGATTAAAAATAAAAAAAATTAGGATATGATGAGATTGACCTTTGTGGTAAAAAAATGAGAGAGATGAGACTGAGATGGTTTAGTCATATGAGGAGAAGATGCACATATGCTCAAATAAAGAGGTGTGAGATGTCCTTTATGGTGGAACTGAGGAGATATAGAGGTAGACCGGAGAAGTATTAGAGAGAAATGATTAGACATGACATTATGCACTTACAACTTACGTGACTATAAACAAGAGGATATCGAGGTCGGTGATCAATTAAGGGAAAAAATTAATAGGTAATTGAGGTGTTTTCTTATTTTTCATTGGGATTAGAACTGGTGGTAATATTAACCTTATTCATATAATTTCTTGTTTTTGTTATTTTTTCACCTATTGTTTATTATGTTTAAGTGATTACACTATTTTATTAACGCTATTGCTTCTTGTCTGTTCGTTCTGCATTGTATATTTCTTCAGCCATTGTTCTTTTCATCAATATTTGATATTTTTCACTTGAATTAATGATCTTTCGAAAACAACTTTTCTATATGTATAAAATAACAAATAGAAATAAAGTCTATACGTATTTTACTCGCTTCATATCCACTTTATAGAATTTACCGAATATGTTTATGTTATTGTTATTGTTAGCTCATCCAACTTGTCTACATTTTACAATTAGGCATTAAAAAATGTGGTCCTAATCTATGAAGATTTGTTCTAAAGTAAAGTCATTATCCACTAATTGCTGATGTAACACAAAAAGTATGTTAATGATAGGCCATATCTACATCTAATAATTTAATACTCCACTTGCTATAATATATTATTCTTTTTAAATTATTTTAGCAGAATAATATCTTCTTATATTTTTTTAATTTAAAAAAAAAGTTAACTTTTAGTTCATTTTTTTATTAATAAAAAATTTATAACTATATAAATAGTTATCATATTATCTATCGAACGGTAAATTTTGAATTTTTTTAAATTTTATTTTCAATTTTATTAAATAAATTAAGACGTGTCTACTTTTTTTCTAATTGAGCATTAAAGTTTGTGGGTCCTATAATTCATGTTGACTTGTTTAATGCAAATTATTATTTCTAATTTTCTGATTATGGCACCAAAAAAATGTGTTGAATTAATTAATCTTAATTAAAACAAAGACAAAAATATAGCTATCGCTAAGATCCGTCGTTATGTAATTATGTCAGGATCAATTTAGTGTAATTGTTATTTTATTTTTATTTTTTTAATTTAATAGTTATATAATAAATTTATTTTGTCTTTACGAATATTTAGAATAATATTTTTACTTATATATCTAAAAAGAAAACCACTTATTTTACTTAAAGATATTTTTCATTAAAAGATATTTTCCATATTCACCCAATAACGTGCTTCATACTTGAACCCAGAAGGATAATTTTATTTTAAATTAATAATCACACGATTAATTAAATCCAGTCTGACATGTTTAGTCAAAAAAGTTGAGCTTAATCAACTTAATTTTTTTATTAATTAAATGAATTAGAAAAAACAAGAATAAGCTTTGACCAAACAAATACCAAGTTGAGCGTTTTACCCAAAATAAAATAAGAACTAAGAAGTAATATAATAAGTAAATAAATAAATCCATTGTGTATTAATACATTTTTAGAAGAGACAATGGTGTATAAAAAAAACTGAAGTATCTTTTTATTTCGAGTTTGAACTATCACGTGTTTATATTTTTATTTGGATTATTATTAATTATTTATCGAAACAACTTTAAAGTTGACTAGTTTAAATGTTTGAATACAATTGTAAAAACGAAGCGTAGCAACTTAATTTGCTCATAAAATGTCATCCACATAATAATTGACTCATTAATTTGAGGTGTATTTGATAAATAGTTGGTGATAATCGAGGTAGGAAAACAATATATCTAATAGTTCAGATAAAAAACTTACAAAAAGTGATGATTCATATATGTTTTGACAACTATTTTTATTTTGGTTAAATTTTCATTATCAATGTGTAATACCATTTTTAAACAAAAAAAGAGTCTACACCATGCACACCATCAAATACTAGTTAAAGTTTTTTTTTTTTTTTTTACAAATAGGTAATGATAATTCAGATAAAAAAACGCGACTACTTGATATTTCAAGTAAAAAAAACAAATATTTCTTCGTGATCTAGCTTTTTATGAAAACATAAAGAAAATAAGTGTTTTATTCTTAATTATAAATCTCGTGTTTGAATCTTTAATAATGAAATTGCCTTTATTAGAAAATGTGAATCTAAATTAAATCAAACCTCAAGAAAAAAGATGCAACGTCACACACCAATGAATTGCATTTAATTTAGAAAAAAGAAAAATTAGTTCAATAGGACATCATGAAATTTTCCCTTTGCTATACTTTGATTGAAATGTCTCAAATCACATGGTATTGTATAATTCTTAGTTATTTCCTATGGTAGTCGTTTTGTGTGAGATATTAGTACAATAATTCCAAGTTAAAATGAAGGATTATTTTATACTGTATTTGGTTGGAAATATTAGAAAGTTTTGAGATTATTTATCCACCAATATATGTTGATGATGAAATAAGTTATCCTTTATACATGGTGTAACAAGATAACTTGCTCTAAACAAACGACCCTTAAATATTGAAAAATATAAAAGCAAAAATGGAAAGATGAACAATGAAATATGAACAGGGCAATATCTAAAGAAACCATATTATAAGAAAACCAAGTTCAAACAAAACAATAACTGAAATAAATAAATCTGACCTTTTACATATGAAGAAAAGGTCCAGATTCTGATATAACCAAAATATGCTAACTGATATTCCAATTGAGAAATGAAACATATCTAAGAGAGAGCTTCATATACACTTTAGCTGCTACTCACTAGCCCGACTAATTTGGATTCGCGTTTCCACCAATAATTTCTTCATATACACACTAACTTAACTATAGACCTGCAAAGCTCAGATACATTTTGGTTAGAGTTAGTTGAATTCCTTGAATAGACATGGAACTCGAGTAATATCAATCAATCAACTACACGTCAATCCCAAACACAGTGGAGAAATAAAGTCAATACTAACTTCCTTTTCAAATATTAGTACATTATTGGATTACTACCTCTACTATATAGAGAAAACTTTGAAGAAAATAGAGCTGCGAGCAATTAGTAAGCAATTTTATAGTTTCATTCAAATAAGTATGTCAGTCAAGCTATTAGTTCAAATTACTATATTGTACCTCTATTTTATGGGGCCAAGTTTGAAAACGTAAGAGAAAATACAAGCAATTATTAACTAACGTTGAGCTTCTGGGGTTTAATTATACCTTTTGTCGTCATAAGAGAGAGAATGAAGGAACTGCAATGCTCACTTTACTTTGCGTTCCTACGCCTTCCTACACCTCGATGAGTTTGTTTCTTTGTTAGCTTCTTGGATGATCCTAAATCCTTCAAAAGTGTAGTATCTGGATCAGCCCCATCCTCCTTGCCCTTGAGAGACCTCCCACGACGCTTAGCTTTTTGCTGCTTCAATTGCACCTCATGTTGAGGATCAGTCAAATTCAATGCCTCCTCACTTATTGCCAATGCCAATGGTTCTTCCATCTGTACTGAATGTTGATCTGCTGAGACACATAATGTTTTAGAGATGCTTAAAGGCTCTTCCATAAGTATTAACTGTTGATCCGCTGAGTCACACAATGCCAATTGTTTCTGTTTAGATGTAATTACTGATTTAGGTTCAACCGGGCTTTTGCTCCAGCGGTTCAGCTGTCTTTGTGCACGATCTGATGAGCTCTCCATAGTTAACTGTAATTGTTTTCTGTTTCTACCTGACCTAGGTTGTTCATTTGGAGTTACTGTTCCTTTCGCTAGCGCCCTAGTCATTGGCCTATTTGTTTGCTGCCAGCCATGATGCTTCTTTTTCTGCTTCTTAGTCTTCAACAGATCCTCAGCAACAGCCTCCTCTTCACAAGGTCTGTCAGAAATCTGAGGCATAACATGGTCTTCTTTTGGTAAATCCAAACCTACTGACACAGAGGTATGTGCTTTATTTTCTGTGGCATCCTCCACCACCACAAGCTCAAAACCTGGAGGTGCTTCAGGACTTAAAAGTAGAGGCAGATCATCTCCAGGTTGTTCATTTTCCAGAATTTCTTGTGGATAAAAGTTACTAACATCAGCTGTTTCCTCAGATCTGCTGAGACTAAGCTGCGATAGCTGCAACTCCGAATTACTACCTATAGCACTCTCAGCAGCAATGGAGGATTGCAGTGATCCTCCAGTAGCATCAAGTTGTTCTTTCCCTTTCTGTTTATGTACTGTACTCCTTAGAACTCTTCCACAACCAACTTTATTTCCAGTTACAGAATTTTGCTGGTCATTTAATTGCCCATCTTCTTTATCTGTGCTCGGTGTATTATGACGCTCATTTTGTTGCCCACGATTTTCATCAACAGAGACGTCATTTTGTTGTTCATCCAAAACCTTCTGCTCTCCAGCAACTTCCACATCATCATGCTGCACCTGCTTTTCCTCCTCCTTTTCCTTCCGCCCCGACTGCTTTTTTTTAATAACCAAATTCCTCCTTTTCTTCCTCTTTCTTTTTTTCTTTGGAACCACGCTTTCGCAGTCACCAAGAAGCAAAAACCGTCCTCCAATCATACGGATTTCTCCCTTTTCAGTCATACTCTGCAGATGATGTTTCAACATGGTCGTATGAGCATATGGCAAACTGGCATGTTCTTTCATGATAAACTCAGATATTGAGTCTTCACTGGAACCCCCTTTTTCCTTCAATTCATTCAAGGCCTTCTCAATCATCTATAACAAAAGAAAACATTTGATTAGACCATAAGCTCACTTCAGCTATATGGAAACTTGAAAAAATCCAAATAACAAGATTTCAAAACTATTCACTGTTACTCCTAAAGGTATGACGGAAAAAAGAGAAATAGCTAATCAATTCTCCGAGGTCTGAAATTCATATTGCTACTTCGATTAATCAAGCTCTTATTAAGAAAAGAACTTCCAAAAGCAAATCTTTTTCGCCTAATATCTTGAGAATGTATTAACTTTATAATAACAAAAGCAATCCAATGTTTCCCTTGATACATATAAAACCAATATCATAAAATTGACAAAATCGACAAGATTCTGACAAACACATATGAACAAAAAGTCGAACAAATATTTCATTTTTCAAAAAAATAGTTATTACTCGATAATTTAATTCAAAAGGCCCCATCACATAATCACAGAAGAAATTCCCTGATCTTTAAACTCATATACACACACATATATAGGAAGGTTAACTTCCCAAGCAGCGAACACGAAAACTATAATCCAAGAATCCATTTTTCCCAGAAATCTCAATAAATAAAACTTCTTTCATACTTTGATTAGCTACTCAAAAAGCTTAGGCCACATTCTCAACAGCCCCCTCCAATTTGTTTTTTTAAAAAGATTATCTTTGTACAAATCACTTACAACAATTAAAGATACAGAGTTAACATGAAGAGATGAGTAACCAAACAACAAAAACATACCCAATAAAATCACACAAGTGGAGTCTAAGAAGAAGCATAGTATACGCATGCCTTACCACTACCTCGTGGAGGTAGAAAGATGATTTCCGACAACATACCACATGATAAACTACATCAAGTATCAACCCGCATGCCTTACCACTACCTCGTGGAAGTAGAGAGACGGTTTCTGACAACATACCACATGATAAACTACAATCAAGTATCAACCCACATGCCTTACCACTACCTCGTGGAGGTAGAGAGACGGTTTCTGACAACATACCACATGATAAACTACAATCAAGTATCAACCCACATGCCTTACCACTACCTCGTGGAGGTAGAGAGACGGTTTCTGACAACATACTACATGATAAACTACATTCAAGTATCAAACCCACATGCCTTATCACAACCTCGTGGAGGTAGAGAGACGGTTTCCAACAACATACCACATGATAAACTACAATCAAGTATCAACCTTCATGCCTTAGCACTACCTCGTGGAGGTAGAGAGACTGTCTCCGACAACATACCACATGATAAACTACAATCAAGTATCAACCCACATGCCTTACCACTACCTGATGGAGGTAGAGAGACCGTTTCCGACAAGATACCACATGATAAACTACAATCAAGTATCAACACACATGCCTTACCACTACCTCATGCAGGTAGAGAGACGGTCTCCGACAACATACCACATGATAAACTACAATCAAGTATCAACCCACATGCCTTACCACTACCTGATGGAGGTAGAGAGACCGTTTCCAACAAGATACCACATGATAAACTACAATCAAGAATCAATTAGGTTACCACTACCTCGTGTTGGTAGAGAGACGGTTTCGACAACAGACCACATAATAAACAACAATCAAGTATCAACCCGCATGCCTTACCACTACCTCGTGGAGGTAGAAAGACGGTTTCCGGCAACAGACCCACATTATAAACTACAATCAAGTATCAACCCTAATTATTTTATTCTTTCGAAAAACAATTAATTGGTGAAATAAAATTTCATACAATTCAATTATAATACCGCTATAAAACATGTGGCGCACTGAATGAGACTGTTTCTCCCTTAATCAATGGTCTCAAAACCCTGAGTGGGGCCTACTAATGCAAATTCAAACCCAAATTACTCCAAACTCCAATGCAGGTACCAGACACATGATGGAAAACCAAAAAACAAATAAATTCAATTACCATGAAAGATGAAAACTTTATACGAAGAGATGAGTTACCCAAGCATAGGGAGGATGATCAGGAGTAGTAAGAGTCGAGAAAATCTGGGAAATGCGTTGTTGAAGAACTACTCTTTGCGTCTCTGATAATCGAGCATTTGGTTCACTATTAGCCAAATTGAAGACTGCTTCTCTCAACTTCTTCATTGACATCTGCTCCTCCTCCTTCTGCTTCATCTTCTCCTTCTGCTGCTTCACATTAGGGTTTTGGCCACCATTTTTATGTGTTGATGGATTCATAACTGCTGGTTTTCCCTGTTTGGAGAAGTTTTCAGAAATTCTGTTTACAGAGTTTATTCAGAAAATTAGGATTTTTTTCCCAAAATTGTTTTTTTATTTAATTATTGGGTTTAGATGTGTCTAGTGCTTAAAAAGGAATAATTTCAATCATTCCAATAAATACTAAATAAAATATGGTAAAAATGTGTACCAAAATGGATTATTTGTTTATATTCGTAAATTGTGAAATTTATTAACGTCGATAATATTAAAGGAAAAAAGATGTTTTTAATTATTCTAATGTTTTTTTTTTGCAATTTTTAGGCTTAGATGTGTTTGACATATGTGTAATTGGGTAAAAGAGTATGATTTTTAATTTAATACACCAAAAGTGTATGTTTTTATGAAAGATATATGTACTAAAATGGATTATTTGTCACTATCACGTAATTCCAATAGGAATGTTCCTAAAATTATGTATCAACTAATGTGTGTTTTTTCCTTTTTAGGAAAAAACCCAAAATTATTTTTTTATTTTCGCGCTCAAATAAATCAATCAAATTATAAATCGAGTCAAATTAAGAGAAAAAAAATTGAGTAGTAATTTGATTTAGTTTGTTATTAAGAAAAATCTGACTATACTTGGTTTGATTTGATTTTAACTTTAACAAAATCAACTCGAGATCAAACCAACAAAACATTAAATATGTAATTTTAAAAATTTATTTTATACATGAAAGTATTTATATTGATATAATTTCTAAATACTTCTTATGCTGTTTCATTGGTTTTATCTCAAAATATTATATTATTTCAAATTCAAAACTTAAAATTTTGAATGACCCAATAAAATTTATAGTCCATAAATGTTGGCAATAAAGCTCAAATCACAATCAAATTGATATTAATGCTAACAAAAAAAATTCAACTCTAATATTGAATATCTGTTCTTTTCTTTTTACATTAATTTAGACAACTAAATACATAACCTAATTTTAGTTGTTTTCTAAAAAAAATTAGTCGTATAATTAATACTTAGTAGATTAATTTTAGCATTTTTATCATGACTTACTAATTTGCAATATTTATTTTTTGCTATTTCATTATTATCTTTTTGTTAAATAATTTTGTGTCATCACTCATCTCATATTATGTATTATTTTCTTATAAAACACCTTAGATAACTGTATTTTGGTAGAGGACTAAAGAGATAATTGAAGTAAAAGCTAATTTTATGTTCGTATGAATACTTTGCCACAAAAAACTGAAGTTGAAACGTTCGAGTTTTATTAGTTTAATTTGATCTACGTATTTAAAAACTGAACATAAATGACTTGATTTAATATTTGAAAAATTCGAACCGATTGGACCTTATGAAAGAAGAAATCCTTGAGATACTTGCCAGCCATTCTCAGGTGACAGAGCAAATTTGTCAACAAAAATTGTCCTAGAGTCTGCCCACACAAGCACTTTTACAGCAAATGGTGCACAAACAAATACAAGACACTCTCAATAACATATCTAAGACAAACTGCAGCATTCAACATTATTCACAAGAAAACTCAGTCCATATGTTAAAGATGGTCGTCCGCAAGAATACTACGCGTTCAGCACAAGACTGAAGAACAATCATATTCTGCAAATAATGTTTCACACTGGCATCATAATAAAACGCAACGCTAATTGCCATCGTTCTACAGCACATAGCTATAACAGATAACTCTCACTACTTTTCTAAACCAATAAACTCTACAATGAATAGACCACTGAATAACAAGACTGATCCAAGATTGCAGAACACTTCTTGTTTCAATAAATGGAAAATCTTTGCAGGCAATGGCAAGTGGTTTCGTCAAATTTGGCAGGAATTATAGCAACCTACTCAAGAAGCTTATTGCAAGTGCTCACCCCAACAGCAGCAGCAAGATGCCAACCAGCATGCAAGAAAGGTGTTTCAGGAAAGACATCGTCAGCTATGAAAAGAGCACCCCCTAGCAACGATGACATTTTGTGCACATTGTGACTCATCCTTAGATCCGGATCTTGAAGTGCTCTTTTGGCAAATGCAACCTAAATGGAAAAAAAGAGTAATCATATTCTTTGCAGACAAGGGAAGAGCCACATAGAAGAGATTAAAATGGTAGTGTAATTCAGTTCATTCGAGCATTCACAAGCAGATATCTACCTCCATCATTCCGGTGTGCACAGCAGAAACCATCAAAGGTTGGATTGGTAGGAGGACTGCGGTTGCTGCCATCAGCAATTTTGGATTCTCATTTCTAAGTGCCCTTGATAGACACTGCAAAAAAAGTCAGCAGTTAAGTTAGCTTCTTTTAAAGCTATAAAATTTCATAGAACCACCTGTTGAAAAGCACCCACAGATCTACCCCTTTCCCCATCTGTAGACTTTCTGGATATGGATGACAGTTTGTACGTTCTTTACTAATCCACCAGGTACTTGTTACCTCCACTAGATACTAGAAACTTATCCACTAAGGACTTATATGAGAAGAAATCACCAAACTATTTTGCTTATGTTTGATAAATAAAAGGGAAGGCGAAGACGGACAGTTATAATTGATCCACAATTATTATGAGGTAGACTCTAACCAGTACCAATAGGTTATAATTCTTGGCCACCACTTTTTCTTATCAGAGACGAAAGGAGAGTAACTTTTTGGGGACATACTGTTTGTGGGGAAATATTATTGAAAGATGAATTTCAGAGAGTGTAGAGAACATCTTGCCAAAGAGACTCTACAATACAACATAATGGAGGGAGGGACACAAGGTGGAGTATTTTTGGGACTTGAGATCTAGAAGAGAATTTCAAGATTGGGAAGTGTCTCTGTTTCAAAGATTGATAACTGAGTCCAAACTTTGGTTAGGAAGGACCACATTTTCCCTTGTAACGTAATATGGCTATCAAAGGTGCCGAGGAAGGTGTGTTTTTACTTGGTTAACTGCTAGAGGGGTGACTTTGACAACGGAATATCTAAGAAAGCGGAAGGTTGTCTATAGCAATTGGTGTTACATGTCAAAGAAGACGAGTGAGGACATGTATCATCTTCTTCTACATTGTGGGCTAACCACGAGGTTATGGTGGGATATGTTTAGTTGGTTTGGCACTCCATAGGCAATGCCAAAAACTGTGAACGAGTTGATGTAGAGTGGGACAAGGAGGAAGACGAAGGGCTTGGAACGTGGTTCCACTTGCGTTAATGTGGATTGTTTGGATAGAGAGAAACAGGAGAGCTTTTGAAGGAGTGGAGTCAAGTTTCTCTCAGTTAGGAATAGTCTCTGTTTCTTTTGGTGCACACAAATGGGTTGAGTTTGTAGAAAATGACATCTTTTTGTAGATGCTTTACGTTTTGGTATACCCCTTGTACCAATTTGGCCATAATTATGAACGAAAATATACTAAACTGTTCTAAAAAATACTTTTTTATGACGGTGGTGTCTAGGCCAACTTGCTAGCATTTAAACATGTATTTCTCCAGGAATACAATACAGAAAAAATAAGAATAAGCATTAGGGTAATGCTTACTTTTAGTATTTTCTTTTAGATACTTGAGACTTAAAAATGTAGAACAACACATCTTCTTTTTTGGAAAAGTACTGTTTGATTGAAAGTTCATGATGAAAAATTTCTTAACACACAATTCTCAAGGTAGTGTACTAACGCTCCGGTATAGCTCTATTTAATTAGCATCCAAATAAAAGTATTTCTAGGAACTTTAGCACTCTAACACAAATCATCATCACTTTCAAATGCAGAGTAGATACTTCTCACACAATTTAGCAAAAAGGAGACCAAGAAAACTATTTCAGCAATCAGCACAACCCACAAGCCATTTCAACGTCAATGTCACACACATTTTCCAATTCTTTGCAGTTTTTTCTTTTTGATGTTGATGGATGAGGTAGTTATCAATAATATAATTTTCAGCAAGCATTTCTGGTGTGATTAAACATCCAAGCAAAATTGTATCTTAGAATATCTGGCAAATAAAAGATCCTGAAAAGATATAAAATGAACAGCTAAGGACTTACCACTGTTGCTGTTGCTATCATTGAGTAGTCAGCCCATCTCATATAGCGTCTAATTTTTCCTCTCGAAGCATGGTACAAACTGGAGACAATTCCAACTCCAATCAATGAATTGGCATAAAGTTTGCAGTGAAGATTTTTCCTGCAGCAACAAAATAAATTAAAAATTATGAGCTTAATCAAACATGGTCATCATAAAGCAGCTCTAGGAAAATATATTTCTGACCTCGGAGCCTGAAGTCCAAGAGCAATAAAAGGAAGAGAAGTGATCACATTCGCAATAGTTTCAGCAACGGTTCGATCACCTAAAAGAAAACAATTAAAAGATTAGAAACATGGTAGAGGCAGTATTATACTGCTAGATGTTCATAAAGTGATTGTTCTTTGTATGTTTACCATGGCAACTGCAACGGATGGGTCTGAGGCAACCAGGCCTTTGCTGCCAAACTCTCCTGGTGAACAAGATAACATGATGAGTCAAATTCTTGTCAACCCTAATCCTAACTTTGGGTCAGAATTGACAATTCAATCATCTGTGTTGCTTATAGAAGATAGAAAAGCACCTCCAGACAAATGATCAGAGGTCAACCAAGATAACCTCATTTTCACTTACTGCACTATTAGGTGGTGTCTTGTTCCAACAGGAAAACTTGCATGGCTCCGTTTATGTAAGCCCCCATGTTGTTTTATCTCTTCCAATGCAAATGGTGAATGAGGCACCACTTGCACTCCATGCACACCCTCCAAGGCTGTCTTAGGCTTCACTGAACTCTCCATCTGCAATTTGGCAATCAGTCAATTGAATATGACTGATTGCCAGCATTAACACGCAGATACCGATATTGACCAGTTATGGTTGCAATCCAACCACTTCTTTGATTTTCTGTAACAAGGAAAGGAATCATTTGTAACTTCATGTTTTCGAGTGATGAAGAGTACATACAATAGATTTTTTAAGCAAATGTAATCCACCATGGATCAGAAATATATCCAAGGGTTTCATCAAACCACACAATCACTGCTTCACGCAGCTGTTATTTACAAAATCATCGAGTAATTTGCGTTTTATGCTCTAAATATATGCACCCTCTTTGGTTTGCACCGTGTCTTCTCCATTTTCAAAATTTACCCCCTAACTTGTTCATTTCTTTGGGAAACTCATATCGTGAGGGGGAAATTAGGAGCTTAACCATTAATTGTCAAAAAAAATTTGGTGCTCGACTGTTTCCAGGTTTATGACCTGTACAACTGATATAGATTGTGTTATCTTATAGGGGAACTGGTTGTCTCTGCACTGTGGAGTAGGTACCAGAAATTAATGAAACTATATGATATCGATATTTTAGAAGTTCGATTAATTGAGTATTATGTCTTCCATTATCGAACCACATCCAATGTTCAAAAAGCTTGATTTTTGAATAATCTGGGATCTGGATTAAACTTCAGTAGTTAAACTAATATCATTTTAGCTATTTCCGTCTCAATAGGATCCATTACACATAGCAACGCAATAAATAGCAGTAGAATCTCATCATGTCAACGATGTACCTAAAGTCCAGATATGACAATAAGAACTCAGCTATTGATCAAAGATCAAAATTTTCCAAAGTCACTACTAGAAATAACTTCATAAAGATCAAATAAAGTACTACTGAAAAACTCATTTACGAGCCTTTCAAGGTGATCCAATCCCTTGTCTATGTCATGGTTTGATAATGTCCATACCAGGATTACTTTTTTCAAACAATTATAGTGTCGGGACCAACTTGCATGCGCGAGTTCCTACTATCTGTCACCAACAAAGATACCCGGTAACTCTGTCCACCAACGCACTTACATAAATGGGAAAAGATAAAAAAAAAATTCTTTTTACTTACAATTCAAGCTTTATCCCATAAACTTCAACATCACAATTAACTCACATATCTTTACTGATTTAAAAATAAGAACTATCAGATCAATTTCCTTTAAACCTAAACCCTTATTCTTCAAAACATCAAAAAAAAGAAGTCAATTAGGCATATACATACACACACCCCACCCCACCCCCACCCCTAAACTATATCCCCAAATTCCAAGCAAAACCCATTTCATTTCTGATCAAATCCCTCAAATCAGAGCATAAAGCTTCATCAATGGATCCTTAAAAATTCATCCATGCAATACCCAATACATTACACTTGCTCAAATTAGATATAAAAAAAAAAAATTAGTATCATAAAGGGGTAATTGAAGCATGAAACTCACAAAAAAAAAAAAAAAATTAATTATAAAAAACATTATTATTAGTTACATGGGCCAATTTTAAATTCGAAAAAAATGGAATCTTGAAATTGAAATGAGCAAAATAGTGAAATAGAAAGAACCTGTGAGATCGGTATGTGGCAATGCGGTAAAGCAGGAGATTTTTTGTGAGCAAAGAGATGTAGAAAAAAAGGGTATTTATTTTAGAGAGAAAAAAATGGCATAAATTATAAGATTATGCGAATTTAAGAATCTTTTTTTTGCAACTTTGCGCATATTCGGGTCTGCCTTTGGGCATATAGGCTACTCAAGGTCCAATCGTCACATCACGTATTTAAGAGTTTTCTATCATATATTAATAAAGAAATATTTCGATATATCTATTTTGTTATCGGATAAGAACTAAATGAGAAGTAAGGCCAGCCTGATTTGTTACGTACCTCAAATACATGTGAATCATTCTAGATACATGAGTGTGATTTGCATGTCTTTAGGATACCAGATAAATAGGAGAGTGGCGAGGGAGGCAGGAAGGATTTGTCGTGTATCCCAAATACACGTGTGTTCACTTAAATTCAATGTATCTAGAACAAATTACGCATAGTTTTGACCTTATGTATTTCAAGATACATGTATCTGAACATATGTAGACACACCAAAATCTTTTTCAAAATCTGATAAAATGATGCGTAATATTGCAAACTAAAGTTTATCTAAATAATTAATCGTTAAACTAATGAGATTTATGTAAGTTCTCTTGAAATATATGGTTACCGATTCATTTAAAAGTGGATTAAATATGAATCGTTATATATTATCGAGAAAATGCACAAGTACCTCCAACTTATGCTCGAAATTTCAAAGACACATTCATACTATATTAAGGTCTTATCACTCCTGAACTTATTTTATAAATAATTTTCTACCCCTTTCAGCCTATGTGGCACTATCTTATGGGCCCAGCGCGTGTTGACATTTTTTTTACAAGCTAGTGTCACGTAGGCCAAAAAATGGTAAAAAGTTATTTATAAAATAAGTTCAGGGGGTAATAGAACCTTAGTATAGTATAAGTGTATCTCTGAAATTTCGAGCATAGATTGGGGTACTTATGCATTTTCCCTATATTATCGATCATAACATATAGATAACTCATACTTTTAAAAAAATTACACTTTATGTTTAAACATACATTTCGTTTGGCAAATGCTAAAGCCTTGTGAGGGAACGAACTTAGAAGAAAATTGACTGCAATATATGATCAAACAATTATTTGAAGAAAAAAAAAAGTTAAAAACACAAAATAAAATAAAAAATTATGTCCAATCAATTTCGTTGTGAATTTTAAAATTATGGAATAACAGTTAACTTTTAACTTCAATGAATGAAATTGATAGACTATTTGCGATTTTTTGACTTTTATATTGAACTATTAAAAAACAAGAAATAATTAGAGATAGATAAAAAAAATTATAGTTAAGTAACAATAATTTCATGTTAATCCTATTTTACTATGGATTATAAGACTATTCAATCATCTGAAAGCTATTAAACGACTGCTTAGTTTAAAATTACCAATAAACTTTATAGCTATCTCTATATATTTTAGTAATAGTGAATTGTTATACGTCAGTCGTTCTCACTGACCATGGGCGTCACCAGGGGCGGCTCAACGCAATCGGAGGCCTAAAGCGAAATTTCAATTAGAGGCCTAAAATTTAATAAATTTCATATGTATTGTTTTTTTTAAAAAAAAATCTTGCATTTTTAAATGCAAGGTATATTTAATATTTTTTTTATAAATGATTTATTCAATTTTCTTTTCAATTATTAGGTTTAGACAAAATTTTATCAATTTCATGTTGAAAAACATTTGATTATTCGGGAAATTATAATATAAATTGTTAACATAATATAATTTAAGAAGTTGATAATTTTGTATACCCCACATTTTACTATGCTTGTTGTAATGCTTGGAAATCTAAGAAGAAATAGAATTTTTTTTTACAATTGACTTACTCTAACACTTTTTGACTATTGATTCATATTTTTGATAGAATATAACTCTAACTAATTAGAAATTTAAAGAAGAGAGTGTCAAAGGAGTTAAAAGAATAAAATAATGTGAATATTAGCATAGAGACTGTGAGAAAATAAAACAATTTTTCGTGATTTCTTTTATTTAAATTAGATTAAAGGAAATAAAATAATAATTTTTTTTAATATATATATTCATAAATAATTAATATTTTCTTTAAAAAATAACACAAAATTTATTATTGGTAAAAAATTGAGGCCCCTAAAATTGGGGGCCTAAGGCCAATGCCTAATTTTAAAAGGCATAGAGCCGGCCCTGGGCGTCACGTCCACCCCCTTAGGTAGAAAGATGAAAAATTGGGTCACGTTGAAGGAAAAAATGGCATAAATTTATGGAATTATACAAATGTACGAATCTTTTTGTAGGAACTTTGAGCATATTCGAATGTTCCTATGGGCATAAAGATCTGAATTTGTTATTACTAAAATATATATATATATATATATATATAGTTATAACTTGTATAATGGTAATTTTTGAATCAACATCTAATGATTCATAGTGTTTTGTGGCCCTTTAGTGTGTTTTTGGCTTGTCTACATTGGGTTTGGGTAATATTAATTGTACAAAAATCTTCACAAATAAGTATGGTTAATGTTATTTTTATTTTATTTTTTTCAATTTGTTTGTCCTATTTTCCTTTCGAATTTATTTCAAAATGATCAGCGTTTTTGACAACTCTTTAATATTAATTTTTCAAATTAAAAGTCTTCTCTAACTTTTTAAATTCTGTGTCACGTCAAAATAGGACAAACAGGTTGAAATGACGGGAGTAGTAAACTTGTGCTTACACCATGTTTTATGTTTATGATGCATTTTACTTCTATACACTACAACAAAAATAACTTTTAGCGGCATTAAATATTGACACTAATAAAGAGTGTTAAAGTCTTTACCGGCATTAGTTAAGTGTCATTAGAACCAATGTCGCTAAAGGCTTTAGGGACATATACAAAGAGTGACAATTGCCGCTAAAAATACATATTTAGCGACAATTAAGAATTAAATGTCGTTAATGATCATTTTTGTTATACTAATATGTTACTGTCAAACAATATGTTCTCAATGAATTCATACTTGTGAAATTAAATATCTATTTGTAGATAGTATACATGTCTGTGAACTTTATGAAACAATTATATAGCATTTATACATAATAACAAATATGAATTTCATGATACGATGTGTGAAATGTTTTGGGAGTTTTTGTTTTGACCTAAGTCCATATATACACGTATTTTGTTCATTTTGGTGCAATAGACTTCACATATTTGTTCTTTTGGGCTACGCTATTATCAGATTTAAAAGCGCATGTATCATGTGAACTTGTGTTATGCGTTATAAAGCTCTTTACTTTCTTCTTACATTCTAATGTGAGATTCGTCTAATATATCATGTTCACCCTTTTTTAGAAGCTTGTCACTCTAGAAGCCTATGAATTATTCTCTCTGTTTGATCAACCCGCACCGACCCGTCCTTCGTTATACGCCATAATATCAATCACAACCCAAACATATTTTGCAACTTAAATAAACATTACAAAATCACATTAAGGAAATCAAATATCAACCACGAAATTGAACACAACAACACCATTATTACAACAACAAACATTTCCACAAAGAAGATTGATGCATGAAAAGAGACAAAAAGGATTATTGAGCAACAAAGAACTGAATCTGAGTGGATCGTGTATCAGTAAAATTTGACTTAATTCAGTTAGAGCAAGACTTACGCAAATAGCACAATTATATGAAGAGATACTATATTTGAGCTGCAAGTAGATAGCATGGCCATAAGCTAAATAATCATTAGGATAAGGAAATGTTACATATAGTAATCATAATTCATAACCTTGATTTGGTGTCTCATTCTTTAATGTTACAAGAACAAAATATAAACTTTCTACAAATGGGCCATTTTTGTCATAATACCACCATTGCATATATGGCCCAATAATTTAGCACTTGGGAAAATCTCTTGTTGCTAACCAATTAAACCCCAAAATTACAATCATAAGAAATGCAACTTTCAAAACATTACGTATCTTATCACTAATTAGAGTTTTTTTATCATATATTGAGAAAGATATATTTAGATACATATTTTTTTCTACCCGATACACTAAAATAGGAAGATAGGCGAGCAACATTCGTTATGTATCATAGATACGTGTGGATAGTAGATATGCAGTAGATACATATATTTATTATATCTTGTGTGATTTACCTGTATTTAGAATATTTATTTTTAAAAATTACACAAATAATTTTAGACGAAAAGAGTATAAAAATACCCTTCTCATACTCCCACTCCTCTTAATTTTTTATTTTTTTTTGCCTATGCAAATGTACAAACACTTCAAAGGAATTACTACTTGCTAGACATTACCAGCATTGTATTTAAGGGAAAAAATATAATTTTTTTCATTCTCTTGTATCGAAAAGTCAATTGTATACTTTAACTATTATGACGATCTATTACATATATATTCTTGTTTAAGATGTTATTAAATTCATTTTTAAATAGTAAAAATATATAACAGGTCGCCATAATAGTTAAAGTGCGAAACTGACTTTTCGATACTAAGTTTGAGGAGAAATTTATACTTTTCCCTTGTATTAAATGACCATCATGTATTTGGTCCATTGGATTTTTTCTTTCTAAATTAAACATTTTAAATTTAAGTTTTGCGTAATATATCATTGGTAAGAACACTTTCTCTTTTTAATATAGTCTTACCCAACATAAATTCAAATTAACTAAATTTTTAATATAATTATTGAATATTAAAAAAAAAGGAAAAGTGTCAAAAATGCTTTTAAACTACGAGAAAGGAATAAAAATATCCTCCGTTTATAGTTTGGTCCAAAAATATCCTTCCCGTCAATACTTTGGTCCAAAAATGTCCTTATTCTTATTTTGGATTGAAAAATACTCATTTTTTTAAATAAATATATTATTTATTTTCTTTTTAACACATTCTATCTGTAATAATATTTTTTTAAATTAGCAAATGTTTATCTTATTTCAATTCAAAAAAAAATAAAAAATAAAAAATATTTCTTATTTAATTATAATTATATTTTATCGTTATATAAATATAAACTAATGATTGATATACAATGATCTTGTATATATAACATATATTATATGTCGAAAGGGTTCAATAAAGTTATTCGATTTTAACTGATAAGATGAGATTAAGAAAAAAAATATTTCCTACATTTTTATTTTTTAAAGTGATTTTAAAAGAAAGAAAATAAGAATGTGGTTCTTTTATAATAATATAATTAAGAAGAAAATGTGTTTTAAAAGAAAAAAATAATATAGATATTCGGAAAAAAGCATTTTTGACCCATTTAGTAATTATAGGGGCATTTTTTAATCAAATATTAACGGCAAGAACAATTCTGAGCCAAACTATAAACTGAAATATTTTTATTCCTTTCTCATAATTTAAGGATATTTTTAATCATTTTCCAAGAAAAAAAATATATTGTATTGAATGATTTTGAGTAAAGAGTCAGAATTATTTTATTTTTATAAAAATTCTAAAAAAGCAAATGACATTACATTTGACTGCATTGAATTATCAACGCGTGTTTAGCTGTCATTCTAATTTAAGTCTACCTTGTTTCCTGCTTTATCATTTACTTCCTTTTGGTTTTACTTGTATGTCCTTTATATGTAGCTTTGGGACATGAAAATTAATTCTACTTCTTAAATAATGCCTTTGTAGGAGCTAACCAAAGATCGTTTTTCTCGGATTTGAGTCTTTCTGAATACGAAATTATTTTAGTTAAAAAGCGTTTTATCTTTCAATATGAGATCGAATTCAAACTCAGTCAAACTCTAATATGAATATCAAATATCAGGTGAGAAATAAAACAATAGATCAATTTCGCCCATATTTAAAACTGAATGTATATCATCTTACAGAAAGTAGAAAATTATATTTTTTAAAAATGAAAATGTTTATGTTTTCTCTTTTAAAAGTTCGATTCTTCGATTCGATTCGATGTATGGTTATGTTAGGATGCATGTTGACAAGAGTGACAACATATCTAATAATTGAAGATATTAGATATGTTCAAATAATTTAACTTCTTAGATGATATATTCAAGATTTTTATTAAGATTCTTGAGGATTTATGATTGTCCTTTATGTTAAACAAGGAAATAATTGTTTGTTTTTTGTTTAATAGAAAAAATTTCTTTATTAGGGAGAATATTATACAAAATCCAACAAAAAATTAACTTCTTAGATGATATATTCAAGATTTTTATTAAGATTCTTGAGGATTTATGATTGTCCTTTATGTTAAACAAGGAAATAATTGTTTGTTTTTGTTTAATAGAAAAAATTTCTTTATTAGGAGAATATTATACAAAATCCAACAAAAAATCTCAAACATTAATAATAAATTAAATAGTTCTTTCTTTATCCAACTAACAAGACAAGAATAGGGTAATTAATTTCCCAATAAGTAAGTAATTATTTGGTATTCATGTGAACTTTAGGGTAAAAATGTTTTTTTTTAGATGGGGTAGTGTACCCTAAGATATTTGGTAAGAATATCTAGAGTAAGCTACTTGAATGGGTTTGCAAAATTTAATTAAAAGTGTATTGTTTAAATTTTAAGCATTATTTTTTTCATAATTTTTAATAAAAATTTTGAACGCGTCACATAAAAATATTACATCGCGATCCATATTTACCATTTAAAAAATTGAAAAGTATAGCGTAGACAACGGCTATTAATAATGGACAGTCTCACCCTGCTTCAATGCGCTCACTATATATAGTATTAATAAGAATCCAACCACTCTGTATACACATAAAACAACTTATTTTATTAGAGTTCAAGATATACTTTTTAACGTCTGATATTTTTTTATTCTTCAATCTTATTTAAATATTAAATATTGAAAATATTCTTAAATTTAATGCTAGTTATCAATTGTCTTTAAATTATCGATAATCTTAAAATCACTCTTTTACTTGACTGAATGAACTTCAATACATCGCTTATCTATCACAAGACATATCAAGTGGTCTCAAATTCTTGTAGGAGCATGAAATTCTTTAAAAAAAATAGAGAAAAAAATATTGAGAACACCCGTAAACTTGACGAGAATTTAAAGAGTAATATTTCACTCAACTTACAAGATTAGATGTGCATTTAAGTTCAATTAGTGATGTAAAGAAAGATATTTAAGATGGTCAATAGTCCAAAGATAAAACTAGATGTAAAGAAAGATGTTTAAGATGGTCAATAGTCCAAAGATAAAACTAACACCCGCTAAGCGCTAATAATCTAAAAATGAAACTAATTATTATTTTTGTCACTGAATTATCGACAATTTTAAAAACACTCATTTACTTGTCTGAATGAACTTCAATACACCGATAATCTGCCACATGACATATCAACTAGTCTCAAACTCTTGTAGTAACACGAAACTCTTGATTAAAAAATTCGAGAAAAATACTGAAAACACCCATAAATTTAACGAGAATTTAGAGAATGTACGTATTTTACTCAAGTTGCAATATCATATGCGTATTTAAATTTAGTTAGTCAAGTAAAAAATATATTAAAACTATTAATCATCCAAAAACAAAATTAATAATTCACGTAATAAAAATATTAAAAATTATTTTTACCAAGCAGAAGCAGCCAAAAATACATATCTAAAAAGCATAGTTAGAACTTAGAAGCAAATAAGTTGGTGCAGAGTTCGAAGCTTCATAAAATCAGAAAAAAAAATATACAATAAGATATAAATAAGAAGGTTCCCTTGATTCAAGGGTCAAGATCCTTTTTTTCTCCATGTGACTTACACCATAAGATAAGGAGATCACAAACACTATTATTTTTTTTCATATAGAATATATCAAGTCCAATCAAATATTCTAAAACATCTTTTCTCATTCTTATCAAGTATTGTTTCAACAACCTATACTACATTATAGTAAACTCAAAGTTACCCTTTTGAGTTTCTATGACTAAAGTCAACATTTTAAGTTAAAAGCACATGAAATGTCAATTCAAGAGAAAAGAAGAAGAAGAAGAAGAATTGAAGTTATTATTCAAGCATGGACTATAATGTTGATGTTTACACAGTTATGTGTATCGTCAACCATTGCCCATTCTTCAAATGCTATACCAAGAAAAGTCGGATTTTTTCATGAAGTTACTACTATAACTTCCGCGGATCATAATGTTGAAACAAAGGAGAAAAGAAACAGAGGAAACAAATTGTATGATGAAGACAAGAGATTAGTTCATACAGGTCCAAATCCTCTTCATAACTAGCTAGTATAGTTCACTACTATTACTACTAATAGGAGTTTTGCTACTATTCGATTTTTCTAAACGTTAAGACTGTCTGCATCACACCTGTTGAGGTCTGTTAAAGCGGTATGCTATGTGCATCGGTTCAACGGGCCTTTTATTCTATTTTTTCTTTTTCTTGCTATGTATTGGAATTAATAGTAGCAAAGCTTTTACTAGTAGAATTTTCATTGTTCAATGTAGAGGTTTTATTTCATATACTTTACTTCGTCTCATACAACTGACATTAATTATTGTATGATTATGAGCGGCTTTAGAGGGTAACGAGGGGTTCACCCAAACTATCGATTTTGAACACGTTTGAACTATAAGATTAGAAGTTGAAAAAATTTAAAATTCGTCTTGAGCTTTTAGTTAATAAAAATCTTAAATTTATCACTGTCTGAGTCACCGTTCGATAACATATTTTTTTTGTTTCAAAAGTTGATGGACTCATATCTAATGCTTTTCATTTCACTAAAAATAAATAAATTAAATTAGCTATAAAGTTTATCGTTGCTAAATAACTCATAACAAAATTGACTATTTAACTACATAATTTGTATTCTTTTTCTCGAAATTTTATAAATATTAAAATTATTAATTTGTGAGACAAAGCGAAGCCTCATACAACTAATATAAATTGGGTTTGAGACACAAAATAAATTATTTCAGAAACATAGGGCAGAGAGCACACCAGTAAAGTCAATAGGAAAAATAGAATTGAATGAGGGTTAAATGTCTTGGTATTATTATTAGGTAAATAATTATTTCTGACCTTTTTCTTTAATTTTCTGTACCTTCTGATTAAAAAAAAAAAGTGACTGTTGATATATTAAATGTAGTAGTTACTACTACTGAATACTTCTACTTTTTGTTGATTCTTTTATCTTTGGCCAGCCATTTGGTCACAGAGTCAGAATAAATACAATTCTCTTTTCAGTGTTTAAGCACTGCCATATTTTTGATAGAATATAGAAATATATTTAACTCCCATAAATTAAAGTCAATTGTATGTATTATTATTATAGTAGCAAAAAATTTTGCTAAGGGGTCTTAGTGTAAGGAGTTGTTGACTTATTATCGAGGCAGAGTCAGATAAGAGCGAGGGATTTATCTGAACTAACAATACTTTATTTGTATAATTAAGAAGGGAAGACCTATCTTGAAAGGTATTTGACCTTGAGTCTTAGGGTATGTTGTTCGTGATGTTGGACTTCAATGACGGTTGTCGTTGCTTCTTCGAGATTGCTTATTTATCGCTTTCAATCGCCTAATCGTCAATGAAATGGACGAAAATAAAGGATTAGGGTTCAATTTTTAAGTAAATAGATTTATCTCGTATCCGTATTGATGGAAGATAGAAAATATTAAAATTAAGCTATGTCAAGTTAATTATATTCAAACACCACAATATATGATTAATACCTTTTTTTTTAAATAATTAATACGTAATGCAATAGGAAATTATATTGACGATAAGGATATTTTCAAATCAAGTTATTAACGATAAGAATATTTACAGACCAAATTAGTAATGAAGGACATTTTTGTTCCGTTTCATATATGGCAAGAATACTTTTGATCTTTTTCTATGAATTAAATAATCTTTTCAGTGTGATAGGACTTGTATAAGTTTCAGAATAGAAATAGAAGGTTGCCTTGGTTTCTTAATTCTTGTATGTAGTACTACTATATAGAGTATCTAATTTGCAAATAATTACTAAATAATATGTTTATTAAAACCCATAAAAGGGAAACAAAAGTATGGTAAGATGTGGAAAACCTAAAAAGTTGCTAACTTTATGGAGGTGCTAGCTAAGGGTTCTCTTTCTCTAATTTGAGGCTTTTAACTTTTGTTAGTCCCTCTATTGTTAGGGTGATTCTTTTGTAATAGAAGATCTATCGAAAATAATTTTACTATCTTGCATATATATGTAGCAGTACTGTTTTCGTTTATCATATTTTTTTCAATCATTATTTGTGTAGTTATATTAAATATATTGTTATCGTTATTAAATTTTTTACTCTTTTTTTCTCAAGTGATTTTGGTGTTTGGTAAGAGAACAACAAGATATTATCAAAAAAGTATATATAATCTAAATAAGTACTATGAAGGACAAACTCAAAGACGGGGTTGCACTAATAAGGGCTATGAAGGGTTGCGGGTTGAAGGTGGTGGAGAGGGATAATGGAGATGTCAAATAAGCGGATTGATCTGAATTTGAATAAGTTAAAATAAATTGAGTTAATAAATAATTTTTTCAAAAGTTACTTATGCTAAAATGTTCGTCATATCGAATTATTTTTGTTTTTTTATACTTTTTCTTTAGTTGTCATGTATACTAAAAATACTCGTTCTACAATAGTTATCAATTTAAACAATCTAGAGAAAATCATCCTTTTCCAAGTTTGCTCTTGACATGAATTATTCTAGAATTAAGAGACACATGTATAAATTAAGATTAAATAATTAATAAGGGCTATTTTAGTCAAAGAACACTCCTTACTAATTTTTTCTTAAGAGTTATGTCAAATCTTATCGTGACAATTGAAAGGGAATGAAGGGAGTAGTAAATTTTTAGTGCCTACTAAAATTATTATTTCTTTATTATGATTATATATAACACGTTAAGTAGGTAAAAACTTTTATAAACATATTTTGACAAAATTTATCATTTATCAATTTGAATCACATACCAAACACAATTTCTTGCCTCAAATTAAACGTTGATGCATTGGGTGATTTGCATTTTCATGTAAGAACAATAATGTGGAAAGTCACTTATTAATTTATTATTTTTCTCATTTGTTAAAGAATTTAATTTCCCAAAGAAAATTATGCTCTCTAAAGTTGTTTTGATCAATTACATGTGAGAAAATTGAAAAAAAAAATTCAACACCAAATTTTACTACTTTGTATTAAAAACACAATTAGCCGTCACAAATCATTTTGAATTCATGATCCCAAATATTTATTATTTTAACGAGAAAACTTTATTTTAATATATCAAAATCTTAGAAAATAATCGATTAAACAAATATTTTTTCCTAAAAGATAGTATGTTTTCTTAAAGGACATTCAAATAGTTTAGAAAGATAAATACTTTCTCCCTCCAGTAATAATTGTTCACGGTACTAAACAACAGTTGTTCAATAATATTTGTCAAATTTAGAAAATTAACTGTGTCTATTTTACTCTTGTTATTAAATATTGTTTATCATTTAACATATTTTTCAAAGAATTAAATTTAATAAAGTTAAAAATTAAAATAATAATATTTCTTATATTATTTATTATTTTAAGAATGTGACGAGTTAATAGTAGACAACTGTTGAACGGGAGAAAGCAAAATGGATAGATTAGAATATTAATCAAGACATAAACAAAGTGTATTTCATTTTTAATAAAAGTGAGATTCTCCAAACTTTAATTATTGTATTGGGAAGTGATATTTGGATTGACTATTCCTAGAATTAGCATAGTGTTTTTTATATTTGTCATTCAAAAATTAATGCTCCTCATTTTTTAAATTATTTTAAGTACATATTATAGGGCAAATCAACATGCATATATATATAGTCAATGTTTATTATGGACACTACAACCCAAAACATATTAATTGCACAACTATTTTATTAACATTATATTATGTTCTAATAGTACATTTGCTATTGGCAAGTCATTTGGTCCATAAGATTCTTTTCAACACAAATTTTATTATTTTTATATTTTAAAATAAGAATCAACTTTTCTATATTATATTTCAAAATATAGTTCTAACAAATTAATAAATAGTTTTCTTTCTTTTGAGATTGGAAGGCTCAATTAATGCCTAGTTGAGAGCTAGCAAGAATGTGTTTTGAGACAATTATAACTTATATACTTTTTCTTTTCACTTTTATTGTTTTACATATTTTTTAAGAAAAAAATAATTATAATATTTATATTGATTGAGGTATAATTTTAAATCTTGAGAAAAAAAATAATTATTATTAAAATATAAATAAATATGTTTTACGTTTTATACGCGAAGACTGACAAATAAAAACAAACATCTATTTTAAGTATAAATGACAAAATAAAAATGGAAAAATAAAAACATATATTAGCTATGCTACAATTTAAATTACAAAATCAAATACAATACTAATATCATATATAAATAACTTACCATATAATACATATCAAACATAATATTACTTATAAAAAATTCTTTTAACCAGAAAATTTAATCTGAATGATATTTTTTTAATGTTATTTTACCTTTTTAATATTTTTATCCTTTTAATTTTAATATCATTTATTAAAAAAAGAAAAAAAGATCAGTTTATTTTAAAATTGAAAAAAATTATAATTTTTTTAAATTTCTGATCAAATTCTATCGATTTAACATTTCCTAAAATATTTAATACTTATATAACTCATCTTTAAATCAGCTACTCACCGATTCTTTAGGTGAAAAATTGAATACTACCACATTGTACTTTTCACTTGCAAAGTGAATAGTGGACTTAGTTTGGCTATAAATTAGAAGATTCAATTTTTTAATATTTATTTTAATAATTCATACTGTGCATCTTTTACTAGTTGTCCCTAAAAAGTTGAGCAAAAATATTTCAAATGAAGGTTTTGTTTTTTTCAATGTATGTTCTCAAGGTGAGATCTAAAAAGAAGATATAGAAACTTCTTGGGTGAGTTTCACCAAAACTCCTTAATATAAAATTCCCCAAAAATTAGTTGGAGAAAATCAAAGCACTATTCTCAAAATAATAAATAATTAATTGTTTTGCATAATCCAAAAGATTCTTGAATAAAGAGAGGAGAGAAAAAGGTATATGTTTTTCCCATGAAATGAATGTTTGCCTCAAAGACATTAATAGAAAATTAGAACCTAATAATGATGGATCAAAATTTGGTGAGAAAATTAGAAAATCTATAATATTTTTTAATTTTTTAGTAAAAATATATTAAAATTAAAAGGGTAAAACATTTAAAAAGATAAAATAACATAGGTAAAATATCATTCTGGCCAAAAAAAAAAAATTCCTATAATTTAATTAGTAATTTATAATTATTATTGACGGTTTTAATGTTTCTCTAATAAAAAATTAAATTTATTATATTTAAAAAATGATAAAATAAAAATGTGTTTATATTTATTAGAGGATGTATTAAGTTAATACTGAACAATATAGGTATTACTTTTTCATTGACTTTTACTTATCACTATGATTCTCTCTCTATATATACATGAAAATTGATGATGAGTTACAATATTTTTTTTTAATAAAAATATTTTTTAATTAAACTATTATCATACCATTTCATTTCATTTCGTATAATTTAAAAATACATTTTATACCTTTTTTAAAAAAGCTTTTTTTTGCACATGTGATTTAGTTAACCAATAGCTTTACAATCTCATTTTCTTTCGATAGCATATTCCGTTTTTAAGTTATTTATTCATTGTTCGCAGTTCATATTGAAGTCTTAATAAAATTTGAATTACGTATTATAAGGTCCATTTAAAGATTACGCTCCCAACATATTTTTTCTATACCCTAGATTTTGCGTGGCATATTCAAATTTGTCATTACATATTAGCATTTTAGGCTTTTAATTTGTACACATTAGGTTACTCAAAGTAACAAAAATCAGATTTATGACAATATCACATGTCAATCTTTGTACCACAAACTGGAAAACTATAATGGAGGTGAAATTTAATTGGGACTCTGAAAAAGGAAGGGGTAAATTTATTTCAATATCAACCACCCAAATTAAGAAATTATTCTAATAATAATGTTGATAAATCAAGATTCCATTATGTATTTTTAGTTAATTTCTATTGTATAAAACAATTGAATTAATATTTAAATTCTATGAATTCAATCTTTAAGATTTTTAAGACAAGCAGACAAAGAGGTGATCATCAGATCTTGAAATAGATCATTTTGAGAAAAAAGAAATACACAAGGTATATAAGATGTATCTTGACGATATACAAAGCTATTTAATAGTAAATTAGTAATTATATAAAATAAAAGTATAAATATTTAAAATGCATCAAAGTTTTTTGATCCTATATATTAGAAAAATATACATATCATGAAAGTTTTTTGATCCTATATATTATGAAAATATACATATATTATATATGTTTAAGATTGTATAGAGTTTATTTTCCAGCAAAATATTTGAACAATTATTTTTCGGCAAAAATCGATTTTTACAAATTTGGGCCTTGTTCGGAAATTTGGAATGGGCCTAATCACTTGGATCCATCCCTTTATAAAATGAGAAAATTATATATAATGGCAAACTAATAAAACAAATTAATTGCTATAACCACCCTTTGATTTAATTGTGTCCCGTAGCAAACTGTTTGTCAGTCACCTCTCTCCTTCAAACTCTCGCTCTCCACTCTCCTCTCTCGCTCCATCTCTCGCTCGCTTCCTCTCACTTTTATACAAACACAAGTGTATAAAATCTGTTTCTATTTATATAAAGCGAGAGGAAATTGTATAAATACATATGTTTTTGTTCCGCTCTCTCCCCTCTCCCAGATCTCGCTCGCCACCCTCGCCTGTCTCGCGTATACAAACGAAACGAAAGGTATAAATTGTGTTTCTGTTTGTATAAAGCGAGAGAAAATTATATATACACATGCAAATCCATATATTTTCGTCATATACACTTATAATTATACAATAAAAATACTCCCCTGCCCAGTTTCTTTTGTCTTTCTCTCTTTCTCGTTTTATACAAATTCAAATTGTATATAATTTATCTCTTTCTCGTTTACACAATTCGATTCAATTGTATATTCCCTGCCTAAGTCTCTTTTGTCTTTCTTTCTTTCGCATTTTATACAAATTCAAATTGTATATAATCGTTCTATATACTTATAATTATACAATTCATTTTATACACTTTGTTTTATAAAATTCTCTGCCCAATTCTCTTTCTCGTTTTATACAATTCGCTTCAATTGTATATATGTAGCGAATTATACATTTATATGTTTGCTATGGAGTGCAATTATGCAAACTTTGTTATAGATACAAATATGAATTTTATGTTTGCTATATGTGAAAGTTACCCTTATAAAATCCATTGTCTAGAAATTACTAAAAATCTGACTTAAATTGAGCCACTAGTTAATTTCTTACTGAAAACAAGGGTTTTGACATGAATACGTGGATATGTTAGGAGATATATGATTAGAAACGAAGATATTCATGACAAGATATGAGTGACCTCTGTGATGAACACGAGAGGTGAAAATGAGATGTTTCGATAATGTGAAGAGGAGATGCACACATGTTTCGATGAGGAGGTGTGAGGGTTTGGCGATGATTAGTCTAAGGAGAGTTAGGAGTAGTCCAAAAAATATTAGAGAGAGACGATTAACCAGGACATGACATGACCTACAAGAACTTACTAAGAATATGTGAAGGATATGAAGATCGAAGATTATGATAAAAATTTAATAGTTACGTAGTCGAGTAGTAGACTCTTACTACCTTCGTCCTTCAGCTACACACTTGTAGTGTCGTCTATTTGGATTAACTTATTTTAATTGTTGTTAAGCTAAGATAACTCTTAATAGTTTTTAGAATATTGAAATAATTTTAAAAAGTGCTTATAAGCTTCTGATTTCAAATTAAAATTATAAAAATAAGCCAATTTATTTTTAATTTTTTAATTTTTGCTTATAGATCAAAAGTCAAAAGATAAAAATCAATTCTAACCAATTTAATCCTCTGACTCACTTATATTTTTAATTCTCTGTATCTGAGAGTCTCACATTAAACCTAGTTGAATAGACATATTATTAAAAATTATAAGAAAAGCAGATACGATACATTAAAAAAAGATATTTTGGCAAGAAAATTTAAGTCATAGATACCAAAGATTTTGCTGTTTTTATATCGCTGTCCACAAGATTTTCTTTTATCTACTCACATCACAAATAATAAGATGTCAATGAGACGGTTCAATTATATTAAAAAATTATAGCATCCTAATTTTTCATATATAATTAAAATTAGATTTTTTAAAACAATCTAAATTATATTGATTTTTCTTTAAGATTGGTACAGTTCAGTTAATTTTTTTACTTTTAAATATCAACTCAAAATATACTATTATTAAGCACTTCAAAGTTTCACCGAAATGTCAAAAATGTAAAACCTTGTTACTGTATTTTTTTTTTGTCTTAAACGTTTAATCGAAGTGCTTGCATAGATTTTACCTTATTATTTGATAAAGTATCTATAATAGTATTATATTTATGTTTGAAAAATGCAATAAAATGCATTTATATATTAAATTTAACATATTATTAATATATAATATATATTTGCATACATATAAGATTATTCAGTTCGTTTTTATTTTTATTTTTATATAGACTAATACAACCAACCAAATTATTTGGGACAATACACTTAAATAAAAGTCCATCATTTTATTGAAAAAATGATATAAATTTAATTCGATACAATTAAGTTCAGTCGATTTTTCATATTATTTTGACACCTATAAAAATTTACAGATAATTTTTTTTAATAATTTGAACAATAATTATCATGAAATTTCAAATATATTAAGTGAAATTATCAATGACTATACAACAACAATGTTGAAAAGCACATTAATTTTTTAAATACATTTTTAATTGGCTTCTTTAAAATTCTAAACTCTCTCCTTTCCGATCGAAAATATTATTGTCGAGATACAATTGAAACCACAACTAAAAAAGTGGAAAGAAGACCATGAATATCACAATTGAGATAAGTTTATTTATATGACGATAATTTTAATTTTTAATCTAATATTAATTTATTTATATTAGTCATCATATAATAATTTTTCCACATGACGAAATTTTTAAACAAAAGAAAGGAATACCCTCAATCTTGTTTTTCTCTCTAGCTAGCCGTCTGTCACCCAATTTTCTTCCTTAAAACTAGGGAAAAAAGAATTAAAAATAATATTTCAAAATAAATAAATTTTTCATTCGTTAATTTTTTTGGATAAAAATTTGTCATATATTTTTCGTTTAAAATACCTTCAAATTATATTCAAATGTATCAAAATATCTTTTCTTCGCACGATTATTTCAACAAAAAAAGGCTTGATGCCCCTTAAATTATTTAAAATGGGACAATTTGGTCATCCATTTAAAGTTAAAAGGATACATGCTCTTAATTTTAGAGATTAAGTAAAATTTATTTTGGAGGTTATGAGATTAATCTAACTATTTTAAATGAAAATTTTGTATACAATGTCAATTTTATGAAATATGAAAATTAATTCATCAAGAATAATTTTTCAACTAAATATTTATTTAATTTTTTCTTTTCAAAATTAATATACTTGTACTCGACTGAAATTTGTGATGACTTAAAGTTAAAATAAAAAAATAAAAAAAATAGAATTGAAATAGAACTTTTTCATATTTTTCTTAGAGTTAAGGACGGAGGTTTTGACCAAACTAAGCCATTATATAAAGCAATTCACCAAAATAATATATTTTTCTAAAATTTTACAAAACTAGTATTATTTCACTGTAACGTTTTAGGTATATTTTATTTTTTAAAAACTAACGGCGTTAGATTGATATACGTTACTCACAGTAACGTTTTACTCCTAAAACGTTACTCACAGTAACGTTTTAGGAGTAAAACGTTATTCAAAATATCATTTTAGGATTAAAACGTTACTTACAATAACATATATCAACCTAACGCTGTTAGTTTTTAAAAAACGAAATATACCCTAAAACGTTACTGTGAAATACGTTTATACTAGTTTTTTAAAATTTTAGAAAAATATACTATTTTGGTAAATTGCTTTATATAATGGTTTAGTTTGGTCAAAAATTCGTTAAGGACGGAGTATTTTTACAAATAATCATAACAAAAAATAAATTTGATTACTTAAGCTATGTCCCCCACTTAACTCATAATGACATGAAAAGGCAATTTTAATTTAGTGTTTGGCTTTATTAACAGCTTGACTTAGTATTAAACTTATAATGCACCACACGTTCCATTATATATAACTTATTCATAAGTATTAAACTTATTCATAAGTTGACTATAAGTATTTTCATAAATCTAAATTTCATTTATGATGAGTTTATAATAGTAGAAGACTTATCATTATTAAAAATAATAATATCATTAGCATATGCATGATGATTGATGACGGGACTATATATTAGGGGCATATAAAAAAGGACAAAATCAGTATGATTGAATAAATTATTAATAGAGGGGATTATTTTATATTTGAGCAAATATGATGTGATTATCTTCACAAAGTTTTGAATTATTGGACAAGTGAAAATTTAATTTAGTTATATTATTTTGAAAATTTAATGAAGTAATTTATTTTTTCTGGATAATTTTAGTTAAAAATTTATTAATCGATCATATTATTTATCAATTTTTTTGATAAAATCAAAATTGAATGACGAAGTGTGAGCGGGGTCCCTCTTCTCGTCTTTTTGATAGCTAAAAAAAAGAGTTTTTATTTAAAAGTACAAAAAAATCTCATCTTCACCATCAATTAAGAAGAAATAACCTTTATTTTTCGATTTATGTTACACCTTTTATCTTTTCTATTTTTATTTTTCTAAGTTTTATCCTTTGAAACTTTTACTATTATAAAGTGAATTCCTTGTGAGTTGTAAACCTTATCTTTTTAGCATTTCTTTAGAAAACAACACAATTTTACACGTAATTAGTGAGTTGACAGCTAACACTAATCTTTCATAATATTATTTCACTAAAAATAATCTTTAGTGAGAATTAATTAACAATAATAATTCAATTATTTTTAGTATATTTTTTTCAATTATTTTTAGTATATTTTTTTCTAGACAATTAACACTTTTATAAATATTTCTAAAATTTATAATGACATTAGATTCAATAACAATTAATTAATGTGAATAAATTTCTTAATACTTTTTGTTAATATACATATTAATTATCGTTCAAAGTGATTTTGTAATGCATGTCCTAGTTCTCATGGATAATATTTTATAAATAATATAATTTGAAGGTTGAACTAAAAAATATGTTTAATCATAAAATTCAAAAATTTAACTTTCATAATTTTCAAAGAATTTTAAAAATAACAAAAAAATATTTTTAATTTTTCTCTCCAAATTACTCAAAAAAGTCAATAAACTCAAATTCATATACATAGCCAAACCCAACTCTAATTTTTAAATATTATTTTTTATTTTAAAAATAAAAACAACTTTTTTCACATTTTATTATAATGAATACATGATCAAACATTCATTTATAATTGATTGTTTTAATAGAAGTGAAAATGCGATTTTTTTTATTCATGACATTTTTACTTCAAAATTCATTATATACCCGAAATAAGTCCTATTATGGTTCAGTATTTTGAGATTATAAAGGTGAAATCATGAATATTTATTCAATTGTTCGTTGGAAATATAATGACATTAAGACATATTTTTCTATCATAATTTAAAAATTCTCGATCGTGATAACATCTATCTAAATGTCATAGTAAGATTAATTAATGTAGAAGTATTGAGAAAACCAACAATATGTCATGTATAATGAGCAATTTGTAATACTAATTAGAGATTATTGATTAAATTTATAAGCTGGTCAAATGTCAATATGATTTAGAAGTTATTTTGACTTATTTAAACGTGTGATAAAATACTTAAAATCTTCTTAATTAGCCAAGTGTTTATAAGCCAAAATCAATCAAAAGTTATGAATTAGTTTAACCAAGCATTTTTTTGATTTTATATATTCTTAATACTTTTTTGTAATTCTCAAAAATAGCTTTTTAAAGACAAAAAATAAAATAAAATCGAATTCCCTCTCCATTACTTCAGTAATTTTTTTTTTACAAAATAAATAAGTTGAGAGGTTAGAGTATTTCATTGTAAAGTAACTGAGCAATTTTGATCTTCATGAAATAATTATCAAATTAAATAGCTTTTTCCTATTAAACTTAATAATTAAAGCTTAATAAATATTTGAGGAGGACAATTCTCACTTTTGAGTTTTGACAAAATTAAAACATCAAAACTGCCTAAATAATGCTTAATAAACTCTTTTAAATCTACTATAAAAAAAAAAAAATACTTATTTTTTAAATCAATTTTTCAATAATGGTTAACAAATAACAACCCAACCTAAACTTCCATGATATGTCGTGGATCATGTTTTATAATATTTATATAATAACTTTTGGTGTATAGCTAATTGAAATCTATATAAGGACTACCATTTCTAATAATTATATCAACATTTTCTTTCAAAACTTTTTTTGTTAAACCAAAAATAAAATAAAATATGGGTCTGAAGGGCAAGTTGATTTCTTCGGTAGAGGTGAAGTGTGGAGGACATTCGGTTCACGATATTTTTCATGCCAAAACTCATCATATACCTAACATAAGCCCTAGTAAGGTCAAAAATTTTGAGATTCACGAAGGTGAAACTATAGAGGTTGGTGCAATTGTTGAATGGACATATAACGACGGTAACATATACACATTTCCCTCTCTCTACATATGAATAAATCTATATATATAAGATCATATTACTTGCTCCAAAAGCTTATGTACTTTTATCTCTTATATTTTCGATTTTATTGATTGTACATGGAAAAGATAAGACGTCAAAGCAAGTGATTGAAGCAGTCGATCATGAAACTAAAACAATTACTTGGAAAATGATTGGTGGAGATCTGTTAGAGTTGTACGATTCCTTCACTATTATCACATCATGTGATCATCATTGGACTACATGGACATTTTTGTACGAGAAGAAAACTGAAGACACACCAGAGCCTCTCGTTCTCCTGGCTTATGTCCTTCATGTGACAAAAGAAATCGAGAATCACCTTCTCAAGTAATAAAACATCGGTGATATTCAATGGCTTATAGCCATATTTATACATATATGCAAAGTATATATGTGTATGTTTACACACATATATGTGTGTTTTGTGTGTGATACTGGCTAGCTAGTTCTATCTAGCTAGCTAAAGTGTGTGAAATAAATAACATTGTGTTTAAAGAATATATTACTTTATGTTCCTTTCCTTGTAGGGATGCATTTTCAATGTTCAAAGATATGGAAAATAATATTACTAAAATTTACCTATATGAAAAGAGGGAAAAAAGTCTAAAATATATCCGAATTTTGATCGAAAATGCTGTTACGATATCAAACTTGGTAAAAAACTTTTTATCTCTCTGCACTATTTAATAGTGTATTTTAAAGGTATGTATGTGCCCACGTGGACATAAAAAATATTGTATAGTTATAAATAGTAATGTGTCCACGTGGACACATAAATACCTTTAAAATACACTATTAAATTGTGCAGCGGGATAAAAGGTTCTTTCCCAAGTTTGATATCGTAACAACATTTTCGATCAAAATTCGAATATATTTCAGACCTTTTTCTCTACCAAAAACAATATATTAAGACGGGCACTAACATTTATAATATGTTCCTTCTATAGTATTATTTAACAGCCGATATCAATTGTCTTGTCTATTACGTTTTCAATCTTCACCGATGAAATCAGAAATTTCGTTAAGGATCGATGTTCAAAATATAATATATAGCTATGAAAAATATTTTTTGATCTATATAATTTATACAATTTTCTATACACATGGTATAATTTTTCGATAAAAACAGACCTGACCACCTTAAACTATATATGGCTACGACACTGCTGCCACCACCAATTGTTATTTGTTTAAAAATAACAGAAAAATACAAGGTTATGAAAAATAATAGAGACCGTTGAAAATACTCTATTTTATTTGTAATTTTTGAAATAGCATATAAAGGAGAACAATATGGGACAGTCCTAGGGATGGACATAATACCAATCAAATCGAAAAAAATTAATCGAATCAATTATTTTTCTGATTTTTCGATTTATTCGATAGGTTTACAATTTATATTTCTTTTTTAAAAGTCTGATTTTCAATTAATAAATCGAAGAAGGGAAATGAGAATATATATATACTTCGAAAGGGAGATGAAGAGAATCAGACTTAATTCCACACAACAATAAGCATAACCTCTCTTTTTATCTTCTCTTCCTTCTAAATTAATTGCTAATTTGCTAATTGAGCCTAGATCCTAAATCAACCTTTTAGGCCCAACAATTTATTTCATGGCGTCAAAATTCATGTTGGGTTGAGGTTGATTCATAACAATATTATGTTTGATCAGAATTTTAGACCTTTGTATCATCAGTTCAAGGATTAGTTATACACCCTACATGATATTATAAGATTGAGTCGATTCTCTAAATGATCATCCAAGTTAAGAGAATTGACTTGAAATATAATTTATGTTTCATTTAGGACCAAAATATCACTCAACTATCACTATTTTCCTCAAAATATACTTAATGACATGTCATGCCAAATAAGAGTGAGTGAGACTTTTGAAGTGTGAAGTATATTTCTGCACTACTAATCTCTACATTAATGGCATAACCACTAATTCCTGCACTACTAATCTCTACATTATTAAGCTCTATATTACTAATTTCTGCATTATTAATCTTTGTAGCAAACAACCCCGAATATGTTCTTGCTGCTAACAATAGGAAACATGTACAATATATATAAAATTAGGTTATAAATATGTGTGAAATTAGGTCTTAGGCCTAACTCACACCCAAAAAGTTAGCTCAAAGGGAGGAGGATTGCCCAAACCATATAAGGAGTCCACCCATCTTATTAACCACCGATGTGAAACTTTTGTCATTCTTTCACACCCCACCTCACGCCCAGTGCTTAGCATCTATTGTGTGGGCAATTTTAATTTTGGGGGTCCCAACATCAGGTGAGACGGACCCTGCTCAGATACCATGTGAAATTAGGTCTTAGACCTAACTCACACCCCAAAAGCTAGCTCAAAGGAAGAAGGATTGTCCAAACCTTATAAGGAGTCCACCCATCTCATTAACTGTTGATGTGAGACTTTTATCATTCTTTAACAATATGCTAACACAAATGCTTTTAGAAGTAGACAAGCTATAACAAATGCTTTCAGATTCTGTAACTTTTGCTAAAAACATGTTGTCATAGATTTATTTTCTACTAGTGGATCATAACCCCAACTAACCACAACTTTTAATCAACAGTATATCTAGCATGGAAGTGATCAACATATAAGTGTTTTTCCTCACAAAATGTATATATTAAGCCACAAGTCTACATTTAGGCCATTTTTGATTGATTGCTGTGTTTATTTATTGCTTTAGACCAAGAAAGCCAAGGCATTGAAAAAAGGAAGGTTCAAATTCTTTAGAGCATTTAGGCTTGATTTAAAGTAGGTGATAGTTGTATATTTTCCGGTTTATGGATATACATATGTCTATCACTTTATAGTATCATATGTGGAATGCATCTTGCACAAGACATAGAAAAAAATATGAAATAACATCATGTTGATAGTCTCATGCAGTGAATCTATTCACTTGTGGTTTCAAGTGTTATTGTTTATTGTGATTGTGCATGTGCATGATTGTTTGTGATTCTCGTTGACTCGAGTATCATACTAATACATAAATACTAATGGTTGGCTCAGATACCATGTATGATATGAATACTAACTCTAGTTGGCTCGAATACCATGCCGCTATACTAACAGTTTGTGTGTGGGTTGCTTGCGAAGACGAGGTATGTGTATACTAACTCTGTTGTGGTTATTTATTTATATTCATGACTTGGAACTAACAGAGTGATCCTACTACACTCTGATTGTGTATTGATATTGTACATATTTTTTCTTTGTTGTGTACAACACGTCTTTCACAGGCTTATATGAGACCACAGTTAAGGAATGTTCGAATTCAAAGTGAGTTACTCTTTCAGACTGTCATGGATTCCTTCACATCTTCTTCTTCTTGCTTGCCTATATTTTCAAACACATACTTTAGATTTATTAGTTTGTGTTTCCTAGATTTCGGGGTTGCATCTCCCATTATTGACTAAATAGAATTTTGCTACTACGACTTTCAGATTCTAGAGTTTTTATTTCCGCAACATTTTAAATTGATGATTGAGTTTATACAAACACAATTCTTTAGTTGTTTTAAACTATTTATTTTTATAACTTGAGAAATGGTGTGTTGGATTAACTTTGGATTATTGATAGATTGTTATCGTGGTTAATGTGGATGACACTCACGACGATAAGATCATGACATATTTTAAATAATTTAATGATATTTTTGTTACCTTTAGCTGGTACGTGGACCAGCCACCTGCATTATCTTTTTTGACCTTGAGTAATGGTATTAGGTAGAGTAATTTCATCACTTCATTATGTTTTGTCTCCCACTTAACTCTTAATATATATATATAAGAATAAATAGAACAATTTGTCTTTCTAAATGAATTATTGAGCAAAGGTATGTAAATATATGTAACATGCATGAAAATATATTACAATACATCTAATAATTGTAGACAAAATGGTGTCATTGTCATGCATTGTCAATTTTGGATCTAGGTCCTTTACGAATATGTCTTTTGTGTTATGCCACATTGATCTCTAAAAACGTATATACTATGTAAACTTAAAATCTTAATTTACAAAATTCTTTATATTTCGCTCACATTTTGATGTGTGATTCGCGTAATTAGGTGTTCAACATACTTCAGTATCAAAAGCTTGACAATGTAAAAGCCTTCGAGTAATGTTTTACTCGTCCTCCTCATCAGTTTGCCCTCCATCAAATGCATCGAGTTAGTAAGTTCCAAATACTATAATGATACAGAAAACCAATTTTTAGTGATAAAATTCAATTTAAATTTTAGAGAAATCGAATATTCAAAACAACTATAACAAATTATTGAGCACCACATTACCACCATTATTTGTATGAAAGATATTTTGAATTATCTCCTAAGCCAAGAGAATATTTTATGTAATTATACTTGGTTTATTTTACCTTTATTCTATCCTTCACAAAATCACTTTGGTTAGGATAAATTAATTTATGGAATAGAGGATTAAGACTACTTATGCCCTTTTTCTTTTATTTTTTTGCTAGAATTTTTATCCTTTTAAAGATTTCACTATTTCAGTTACATAATATGAATTCCTTGTGAGTTATAAAAACCTTACTTTATACATTAAAAAACAATAATAAGTTGAGTGGTTGAAGTTTCATTGTAAAGGATCTTATTAATTTGACAAGATCTAATTATATATTTCATGATATATCGTGATACTCGGAATCATATTTTATAAGTAATATATTTTTAGGCGTTTGTTTATGATTCCTTTTTAGAGAATTAAATTTTGAAAAATATGTTTTGGCATAAAATTTTAAATGTTGGATTTTTAGATTTTTATTTTTTTAAAAAAAACAACAAAAAAGTATTTAAAAGTTTTTCAATCCATACTGCTCACAATAAGTAAAAAATAACTCTAATTTATATATATGTCCAAACACATGATATTTTTTTTTTATTTTTTTTAAAAAACTTTATTTTCAAATAGAAAGAGACCACAACTTTACTTTTAACATGAATGAGGTAAATGCTATCAGAAGACTTTGATTTGGCTAGAAAAAAAAAAGAGAGGGTATTTGTTGGTATATTATTTCTAGAAAAAAAAAAGGATTTGGTAGGTTTTATATATATATATATATATATATATACAACTTCTAACTATTTTATTACCACTTTCTTATCAAAGTGTAGAAGATATTTAATTTATTATATTTTTCACACTAATATTCATGATTGGGGATATTTAGTTCATGATATTTTTAATACTAATATTCATGACTTTTATGATGTATAATATGATTCAACATTTTGAAATTAGGTGAAATTTTAAATGTTGATTCAATTTTTAGATAAATATACTTGTTTTGTCACGATTCAAAAAATTTGAGCCGTGATGATATCTATCAGACCTTATAAGTGAATCGTATACAATGCTTGATCTAATTAATTGAAAAAAAAAATATAATATTAACTTTGTAATACAATTGACTACAACTTCAATACGATATCACCGAATACCATATCAAATCGTAATTTAATTTACTGATTACCGAATTATTGAATTGAAATTTAAAATTTTGATATTTCGTATCTACTTTTAATCACCAGTTATTGAATTACCGAACCCGGAATTTGATAATCCCCAACCGAATATTGAATTACCGAACCCGGAATTTGATAATCCCCAACCGAATACTGAACGCCAACCCCTAATTTTACCACTCGTTAAGAGTTTCCTACCAAGTATCATATATTGAGGAAGATACACCTACATACATGCATTTTTGCTACCAGATACACTAAAATAGGAAGAGAGGCGAGCAACATGGGGAGGAAGACAAGAGAGATAGTCATGTAAATGTTCCAGATACATGAAAATCACAGTAAATATATATGTATATATCTAGTGTGATTCGCATGTATGTAGGATACCAGCTACATAGTAAAGTGTCGAGTGAGATGAGAGAGAGACAAACGAGTTTTGTTATGTATCTCAGATACATACAAATCGAATTGGATACAGTGTATCTAGCAGAATTTACATCTATTTAACCCAATGCATCCCAAGATAGATATATTTGGACTTATCAAAATCTGATAAGATTCGTGATATTGCTAACCATAATATATCTAAATCATTTACTCCTAAACCAGTGAAATTCCGATAAATTTTTCAAAATAAAGTACTTTTTTTTTTTTTGTCATTTTCTCCTCAATGGGTTAACAATCTAACACCAAACTTCCATGATATGTCGTGGATCATGTTCTGTAATATTTATTATTAACTTTTGGTGTAGCTAATTGAAATCTATATAAAGACTATAATTTCTAGTCATTTTATCACCACTTTCTTTTCAAAATCTTTTGTTATATATATTTTTAAAAATATGGGTGTGAAAGGCAAGTTGATTGCTTCAGTAGATGTAAAGTGTGGAGGACACTTGATTCATGATATTTTTCACACCAAAACTCATCATATATCCAATATATGCCCTAGCAAAATCCAAAATTTTGAGATTCATGAAGGTGAATCCGTAAAAGTTGGTTCAGTCGTTAGCTGGAAATATAACGATGGTAATATATACACATTATTCCTCTCTTACATATGAACATATATATTTTTTACATTTAGGTGTGTTATTATTATTATTATTTTGGTTAAAACGATACTTATATATAGAAATAAATATGTTAAGAGGTTAGATATGTGCAAAATCAAAAAAATAATTATTAAAAGACTAATCTGTTGTATAACTATAAATGTTTGAACCAATAAAATTTAAATCATTAATGATCTATTTTTGTTTGCTCCAACAATTTTGACATTATTAAGATTTAGTAATAAAAATATTTATCATAACACCCTCCAATTTTCTGGAAAAATGATTTAACTTTAGGTTATATTTTTCATAAAATATTTTCTCGTCATCAATCAAATATTGTGAGACGTTATACAAATATTATACAGATTTCATTGGAGAAAATGAAAACAAAGAGAAACCTATAAAATGAGCTAAATATATGTAATTGTGAATGTTCAACTTGAAGTAGCTTATTATCGTTTCTTATATTTTCGATTTTATATATTGATTATAGATGGGAAGGATAAGATTTCAAAGCAGGTGATTGAAGCCATCGATCCTCAAAATAAAACAATCACTTGGAAATTGATTGGTGGAGATCTGTTAGAATTGTACAATTCCTTCACTATTATCACATCATTTGACCACGAATGGACTACATGGACATTTCTGTATGAGAAGAAAAATGAAGACATATCAGAGCCTCTCGTTCTCTTGGGTTTTGTCCTTCACGTTACAAAAGATATCGAAGGTCACCTTCTCAAGTAATAAAACATCAATGCTACTCAATGGCTCATAGCCCTATTTAATATATATATTCTACACACAAATATGTATGTGTGTGTGTGTGATATTGACTAGCTAGTTCTGTCTAGCTAGCTAGTGTGTGAAATAAATAATTATTGTGTTTGAAGAATATATTATATATGTTCTAGAGATGTATTTTAAATGTTCAATATATGTAAAATATTATTAAAATATACCAATAACAAAAATGAAATATTTTATAGTGTACTTTAATTATATTCTCATTCTTTTGTAGTAAACTCCTTTTTAGGTTTCTCCGATTTCAAGGCGGGCGCTAACATAAATTTTAAATCTTAAATTCCACTTGGGTTTCTATCGCTTCTATTTCAATTAATTGGAGAAAATAGAGATTTTTCGTTTCTATCCTTTTTCTTAATTCTTTTTTCACTATTCGTAAAGAGAGTTTAGAGAGAGTCACAACCTTGATGTCGGTACTTTTAGATTATTGTCATGACCTGTCATTTTTTCAATTAAAATAAAACATGAATATAAAAGGAAAAGAAACATTAGTAAGTCTCTAAATCCGTGACGCTATAGTTTCTAACTATGTTACAACCACTATGAAAAGATATAAATGTGGTAACAATTAAAGCATAATAAATATTTGAAGAAGACAATAATTCTCACTTTTGACAAATTTCAAACATCAAAATTGACCAAATAATGCTCGAGAGACTCTTTTAAACCTACAACAATAAATAATAAGATATATATATATATATATATATATATATATATAGATATATAGATATATATATATATATATTTTAAAAATATTTTCTCAGTAATGGGCTAACAATCTAACGCCAAACTTTCATGATATGTACGTGCACCTAATTGAAATCTATATAAGATTACAATTTCAAATCAATTTATCACCACTTCCTTTCAAAGCTTTTAGTGTGGAGGAAACTCGGTTCATGAGATTTTTCACGCCAAAACTCATCATATATCCAACATAAGCCTTAGCAAGGTCAAATTTTTTGAAATTCATGAAGGCGAAATCGTAAAGATTAGTTCAATTGTTAACTGGACATATAATGACGATAACATATACACATATTTTCCTCTCTCTACATACTAATCATTTTCGAACTGATTACCCTATTATTATTTCTTAAATTTTCGACTTTATTGATTGTAGATGGCAAAAGATAAGACTTCAAAGCAAGTGATTGAAGCCGTCGATCGTGAAACTAAAACAATGACTTACAAAATGATCATTGATGGAGATCTATTAGAGTTGTATAATTCCTTCATTATTATAATATTATGTGACCATGAATGGACTACATGGACATTTATGTACGAGAAAAAAATTGAAGGTATACCGGAGCCTCTCGTTCTCCTAGCTTATGTTCTTCATGTGACCAAAGAAATATAGATGTTTTTGGCCAAATCTCATTTATGGTGATGTTATCTTTTAGAACCATTGTGGGAAGTCTTTAGTACTTAAAACTCACTTAACATTATATATATATATTATGCAATAAATATGAAGAGGAGACTGACCCCTGCTTCTCCTACATAAATAGAAGTACTATATCTTTTATACTTCCATCTAGTGTTATGATGAAAAAGTTGAAAATGTATCATATTTTGTCTATGTTAGCGGAAACGTGAAATTAAAGAACAAGGAAGAACAACAATATTTAACGTGGTTCGGATCAAAATGATCCTATGTCCACCAAAGAACAACTGCACTGATATTTATTTCACTCTACAAAGAATACAAGTGAAATATTACAAGAGAGAGAACACAAATGCCTTAGAAGGTGAGAAGGCAAGTGAAGGATGATTTGAAAATGAATTAAGAGCTACCTATTTATAGGAATAAATTCATCCTATTGATGTCATCCATGACATCACTATGTGTCAAAATTGTCAAGGTTAAGATAGCAAACTATTTTATGGTTTGCCTAACTTTCACCTACCAAGATACAATCTTTGACTTGTATTTTGTACTAATTATCTTCCTACCAAATATTCATATTAATTCATCTTCCATTTAGTTTGATTCCACAAGAACCAAAACCAACTCTTTCAATCTCCACCTTGGTTTGTGTTCCAAGCATGCGTATAAACAACTCCGGCCAAAACTTCTAAGCTTACTGGGCAATCCCATTGTAAGAAACAAGAAGAATCAAACCTTTGTTGAACATACCAGCTCCACCTAGCAGTTGTTCTCTTAGAGTTGCATCAATTGATGCAGACTCCCGCCAAGTCCTTGCAGTGTGCAAACTTGGCAAGCGGGACTATTTTGGTCAACATGTCTGCAGCGTTATCGTCTGTGATAACCTTCTCAACCTTGATAGCTCCCTTTTCTACGACATCTCGAATAAAATGAAATCTGACATCAATGTGTTTGGTGCGCTCATGAAATCTTTGATTTTTAATCAAATGAATAGCACTTTGACTATCACATTTTAGAATTGATTTAAGCTGAACTGAACTCAATTCTGCCACCAAACCTTTCAACCAGATAGCTTCTTTCACTGCCTCCGTTGCTGCCATATATTCTGCCTCTGTTGTAGACAAAGCGACAATCGACTGTAAAGTCGATTTCCAACTAACGGCACTGCCAACGAGAGTAAAGATGTATCCAGTTGTGGACCTCCTTCGATCAAGATCCCCTGCATAGTCAGAATCAACATAACCGAGAATTGAAATACCTTCACTTTTCCGAAAGGTTAGGCCAACATCAGGAGCTCCTTTGAGATATCTCAATATCCACTTGACAGCTTCCCAGTGCCTTTTTCCTGGATTTGCCATGTACTTGCTTACCACACTTACAGATTGGGCAATATCTGGACGTGTGCATACCATAGCATACATAATGCTACCAACTGCACTCGCATAAGGAACCTTTGACATATGCTCCACCTCATCCATAGATTGAGGCATTTGTAACTCTGAAAGCTTGAAATGAGAAGCTAAGGTGTACTTACAGGCTTGCTCATATGCATATTGAATCTTTCAAGAACTTTTCGATGTACCTCTTCTGAGAAAGATGTACAACACCATTTTCTCTTGAAATTTCCATTCCAAGGATTTTCTTTGCAACTCCTAGATCCTTCATGTCAAATTCCTTGCTCAACAGTTTCTTCAAAATATTTATCTCTGTGATGTTGTTAGCAGCAATAAGCATATCATCAACATACAACAAAGATAAATCATAGAGTTACCAGACATCTTCTTGTGATACACACAACTATCAAATGCACTCCTCGAAAATCCATGTGTAGTCATGAATGCATCAAACCTCTTGTACCACTGTCTAGGGGATTGCTTCAAACCATACAAAGACTTCTTCAGTTGGCATACATGGTCTTCTTTTCCTTCAGCTAGGAAACCTTCAGGCTGATCCATATAGATTGTCTCTTCTAGATCACCATGTAAGAAAGCAGTTTTGACATCAAGCTGTTGAAGCTCTAAATCAAATTGTGCAACCAATGCTAGTAGCACGCGAATTGAGCTATGTTTCACGACTGGAGAAAAGATCTCATTGTAGTCAATTCCCTCCTTCTGACTGAAACCCTTTGCAACCAATCTCGCCTTGAACCTAGCAGCTTCCACTTCTGGAATACCTTCTTTCTTTCTGTAGACCCATTTGCATCCAACTGTCCTCATCCCCTTTGGCCTTTTAACTAAGACCCATGTCTCATTTTGTGAAGAGACTCCATCTCTTCCATCATGGCAACTGCCATTGTGCAGCATCTTTGCAAGAAGTTGCTTCAATATACGAAGAGGGCTCGAGATCCTTAATCTCTTCTTCTGCAGCTACGAACGCATGTGCAATCAGATTTTCTTGCTCTATAAGACGTTCCGGTTTCCGTATCTGCCTTTTGTCCCTTCCCTTCGCAATTGTGTATGGTTCATTGGAAGCAAGTTCTTCTGCATCTTTTGACTCATCATTTGAGTCTCTTGATCCCGTTCTTGGTAAGCTCCACCGGTAGCTCCACCTGCTCGTTGTTCTCGTTTCTAGATAACTCCACAGAAACTTTACGAGGATCAAGTATAGAGGATTCATCAAAGGTAACATCTCTACTAACTACAAATTTGAGTAAAGACAAACACCATAGTTTGTACCCTTTTACTCCATCTACATACCCTACGAATATGGCCTTTTTAGCCCTTGGTTCAAGCTTACCTTCATTAACATGATAATAAGCTGGACACCCAAATATTCGCAAGTATGAATAGTTAGAGGGTTCACCTGACCAGACCTCATTCGGAGTCTTAAAGTCAATCGCTGATGCTGGAGACCGATTGACAATATGAGAAGCAGTATGAACTGCTTCAGCCCAAAATACTTTGGACATCTTAGCTTGTAAGAGCATACAACGAGCCTTCTCAAGAAGAGTTCTGTTCATTCTCTCGGCAACTCCATTCTGCTGTGGTGTGTGCCTGACCGTCTTATGCCTTGCGATCCCATGAACCTTGCAGAAATCATTGAACTCTTCACTGCAAAACTCCAAGCCATTGTCCGTGCGAAGATACTTGATTTTCCTCTCCATTTGATTTTCAACCAAAATCTTCCACTCTTTAAATGCTTCAAAAGCATCACCTTTTGTCTTCAGGAAACGCACCCAAACCTTTCGTGAAAAATCATCAATGAATGTGAGAAGATACCTCTTTCCTCCCTTCGATGGAAGCTTAGAGGGACCCCATAAATCTGAATGGATGTAGTCTAGCACCCCTCCCGTCTTGTGCTTGCCAGTGCTGAAGCTGACCTTTTTCTGCTTCCCTAAGACGCAGTGCTCACAAAATTCAAGTGTGCTGATCTTCTCACCATTCAAAAGGTTGCGGTTGCTCAACATCTCCAATCCTCGTGCGCTCATATGGCCTAGTCTCATGTGCCATAATTTTGCCTTGTCATCATTAGATAACTGCACTGTAGATGCATTTACAGAGCCAATAATGGTGCTTCCCGCAAGTGTGTAGAGGCCATCCTCCAGCTTGGCCTTCAACATGACTAAAGACCCTTTAGTCACTTTCATAGTTCCTCCTTCACTCATGTACTTATAGCCTTGTTTATCTAAAGTACCCAGGGAGATCAAATTCTTCTTTAGATCAGGAACATGACGGACTTCTGTAATAGTCCTCACGATTCCATCATGGCAGCGAACATGAACTGAACCAATGCCAACTATTTTACAAGTTGCATTATTGCCCATTAATACAGTTCCTCTGCTTGTTTCATAGCTGCTGAACCAATCTTTTCGGAATGTCATATGCAGAGTACAACCAGAGTCTAAGACCATTTGTTGTCATAGACTCCACTATTGCATGATGTTGTTAGTACATAATCATCATCATTATCATGTACTTGCTCAACAATGGATGCACTCGCCTTTTCTTTGGACTTCGACATAGGGCAATCTCGTTCAAAGTGCCCCTTCTTGTGACAGCCCCAACACTCCGCATTCTTTTTGTTCACACGAGACTTTGATCTGTACTTCGATTTGCTCCTTCCCTTTGGCTAGTACGACCTCTTACAAAGAGTCCACTAGCTTCGTCACTTTTGTCTCCTTCAAAATGCATCCGCACATCACAAGAGTTTAGTGCTTGCCGCACTTGCTCAAGTTTAATAGGTTGTTTGCTATACATCATTGAATTCTCAATATCACGATATTTTGAAGTCAATGAAAATAGTAAAGAACATGCAAGTGTCTCCTCGTCCTTTTTAATTCCAGCAGTTTGTAAGTCCATCACAAGTTTATTGAACGCATCTAGATGGTCTTGCAACAAAGTACCTGAATCCATCTTAAATGTATGAAGACGCCGTTGTAACAACATCCTTGTTGTCACTGACTGGTCCTGGTAAAGCCCTTCCAGCTTTTCCCATAACTCTTTGGCCGTCTCTTCGGTACTTGTACTCACTTCACAAAGTACGTTAGGTGCAAGGGACAGTTGGATTGCACTCAATGCATCTCCTTCAATCTTTTCCTTGTCGGAATCCGATATCTTATCGGGGTACTTTCCGTCAATAGCATGGATTGAACCTTCCCTCCGCAGTAACGCTATCATCTGGATTTTCCAGATATTGAAGTTGTTGCGCCCACTAAATCTATCAATTTCAAACTTCATGGAACTCATTTTTTTTTACTTGTTCTTCCTTTTCTACTACAATGTATTTGGAATTACAGAAAACCAAAGTAATCCTTTTCTGATGTGGAAGTTCAGACTGTGCTGCAACCACATAGCATACTCAGACAGAACCTTGGCTCTGATACCAATTGTTAGCGGAAACGTGAAATTAAAGAACAAGGAAGAACAACAATATTTAACGTGGTTCGGATCAAAATGATCCTATGTCCACCAAAGAACAACTGCACTGATATTTATTTCACTCTACAAAGAATACAAGTGAAATATTACAAGAGAGAGAACACAAATGCCTTAGAAGGTGAGAAGGCAAGTGAAATGATGATTTGAAAATGAATTAAGAGCTACCTATTTATAGGAATAAATTCATCCTATTGATGTCATCCATGACATCACTATGTGTCAAAATTGTCAAGGTTAAGATAGCAAACTATTTTATGGTTTGCCTAACTTTCACCTACCAAGATACAATCTTTGACTTGTATTTTGTACTAATTATCTTCCTACCAAATATTCATATTAATTCATCTTCCATTTAGTTTGATTCCACAAAAACCAAAACCAACTCTTTCAGTCTAGTTACCTCAATCTACTTATTCTTTGATCTATCTTTACCTCTTCTAAAACCTTCTATAGCTAGTCTCTCACATCTTCTTATTAATTGTGTATTCACACACCTCTTCGTCATATATGTGGACCATCTCAATCTCGCTTCCATTATCTTGTCCACCACACATGTCAATACCGCCTTGTCCTGTATAAACTCGTTCTTAATCTTATGTCTCCTAGTATGCCACACATCCAAATGAGTATCATCATCTCCGCTTCCTTCATCTTTTGAATGAGTGCATAAAGTAGGTCTAATTAATCATCACTTTATATTTAGACCTATCTTTAAGCTTTGGTGACACCTCCTTATCACACAGTACCCTGAATGCGAGCCTCTATTTCACTCACCTTGCTCCAATATGATGTATGTCTTCATTGTCATCTTCCCATTATGTAACTTAGATTATAAAACCAAGAAACTTGAAACCTAGAGATTTTAAGGTAAGTCTTCAAACATCTATCCAACATATCATTAATTTTACCATTCATAAACACTATCATTTGAGAATAACACTATATCATTTGAGAATAACATATATGTACAACACATCCTCTTGAATATGCCACAAAGCATGATTATATGCCCGATATTATTTTTTTCATGTCTTTATTGTTCTTTTTAGTATAATAAAAAACGCTTCGTCATTTTTCGACAAAATAATATATCAATTCAAACTGAAGTATAGGTTCGAGCCTTGGTATGGAAAAAATCATGTTGGGAGGCCACTTCTAAATGAACTCTGCAGTGCGCGATTCGAATTTAATGAAAAGAGCTCAGTCCCCTATGATACTCATATATATGGTATTCATTATTAATTAAGATTTTAATAAATAAACTAGTAACTTCAATATTTCTTCTTGATTATTTATATTATAGATTTTTTTCCAAATATATTTTTAATCCTCTAAAAAGTTTATTTGATATTTTTAAGATTTATTTTAAAAACAAGAGAAAAGACAAAATAGAGAAAGAGATAAAAAAAGAAGAAGATAAACAAACAGAAAAAGGTTAGGAAATTAAAAGAAACAAACGACAAAAAAGAGAAAAGAAAACAAAAAGAAAAGATGTCATTAATTTCTTTGAGAAAACAAAAAAGTTAACATTTCCTTTTTTTTGGCTTTTCGATATTTCTTTTTTATTTCTATTTTTAGATGGGTTGGATTTTGGTCCATCTCCATGTTTCTGGACTTCTATATATTTATAAATATTTATTTATTTAACTCGGAATTTAAATATATTTTGATATGTTATTTGATATGGTAAGTAGTATCAAATTCTTATAAGAGCGTAAGACTTTTATTAAAAAGTCGAGTGAAGTGTTGAAAATACACTTAAACTTGACCATTTATGTGTATTTAAGTTTAATTAATTAACAATTTAGAAATGAAACTAATAATTGTCGTCGAATTTGGAAATGTTGGCAATACTTCTCTCATAAATAAATTATACTTATTAAAAAACAATTAAATTTGAGGATAATATTTTAATTATCCAAATACCTTTAAATTCAAACATCTTTATAATAAATAATAAAATAGAAAGAATTAAGTAATAACGGGATTCTATATTTGATGTCTATATCTTACCGTGTATTACAATCACCATCTATATGTATCTATATTTCTTTAAAGAAACACAAAACTCCTTGAAATGTTAATTAATATGAGAAAATTACGGAGCTAAGTAAATTTATCCTACTTAATTATTTATTATAGTTATAGTTTGCTATAATTATCACTCGCGACTAATATTATACATTAATTACGTGGGCTGACTTCGAGTTTGTATAATTAATCACGTTTGTATATGTATAATTCGCCAGAACATACAATTACAAATGTATAATATACAATTAGCTTACCGATATACATATATAATTCATCTCTCTCCCACTCTCTACCTCTCTCGCTCGCCCCTCTCCTCCCTCTCCCAATCTCGCTCGTCTCTCTCCTCCCTCTCCCAATCTCTCTCGCCTCTGATCTACTCCCTCTCTCAATCTTGCTCGTCATCCTCGCTTCTCTCTCTTATACAAACAGAAACGAAATGTATAGATTGCGTTTCTGTTTGTAAAAAGCGAGAGAAAATTGTATATACACATGTAAGTACATATATATTCGTCTTATACACTTATAATTATACAAAACAAATATTCCCTTGCCTAGTTTTCTGTTTACCTTTCTCTCTTTCTCGTTTTATACATACAAGGATTATACAATTGGTTTTTTGTATACAACTGATTTTTTTGTATATGTATAGCGAATTATACAACTATTTTCTTTGTATATTTATAACAAATTATACAACTATTTTTTTTAATATATGTATAGCGAAATATACATATTTATATTTGCTATAAAACACAATTATGCAAACTAAAGCTATAACATATAAATATAATTTTTATATATTTGCTATATCTGAAAGTTACTCTACTCTTAATGAATAGAGATAAGACCCATATGATAATGAAGAGACATACAAAGTCATAATATGTTAACCTTGAGAAGGACACCTAATTGTCTATCAAGATTGTATTTGTGGTCGAAAAATGCAATTATAAAATAGAGAAAGAGTTATGTAATTACGGGATACTTCTTTTTTTGACTAATGATATATTAAAGTAGATATTGATGTCTTCTAGTTGTGTTGATTAGTATATATTTTACAATTTTATTTAGTTAAGCTACTTGCTTATCTCAAAAGATTGCTTAATTTGAAAAACTTGTCTAGTAAAATTATTAAATATTGTATTAATAAAATCACTTAATTTACTTCTTTATATAATAAAAAATCATTCAAATAGCTTTATTAAACAAATATCTTATATGAAAATTCTAAAATGTGTGGTAATCTGATTGATGCGAGACATACGTGCAAAAGCACAATAAATTAATTTTATATATATAAATGTTTTTTTATTTACTAAATATAAGACATAATATAGTACAATAATATCGTCATAATATTTGGTTCACTAATTAAGTTGTCCCTTTGAACTTTTTAATGAGTTTTTAAAATTTTATTTATTTGTGAATTCATGTTATATGATATAAAAAATAATTTATTTGTCAGGTAAGATGTTTTTTGAAGAATAAATTTTAAATAATTTAATTGATATAAATATTTAAATTATAGAATTTGATTGATACAAAATAAAATTTAATGACTAAATTTTTAATATTGACTGACCTTATAAGATGTTAACCGATATTGCTGTTAAAATCACAAGAATAAATTAAAAGAAGTAAGCGACAAAAAGAGAAAGAAAACAAAAAAATTAACGAAGCCAACTAAGAGAAAATGATGGGACAGATAAAGTGGGGGGTGTATTCGGTTTTTCGATTCGATTTTATATTATTTGATTTGGGTTTTTGATTTTTAGTTTTGAAGAAGTGTAACACAATCTAAATCAAAATAAATTTGGTTTGGTTTGATTTTTCTCTTTTTGGTTTGGGTTTTTTCGATTTGGGGTTATGTCAATAATTAGAAACATAACAAAGTTATATTGGCAATTTGAAAAAAAATTATATTACGTATATAAAATAGGGCAACTTTCACATATAGCAAATAAAAAATTTATATTTGTATGCTATAACAAAGTTTGCATAATTGCGCTCCATAGCAAACATAGAAACTGTATAATTCGCTATACATATACAGTTGAAGCGAATTGTATAAAACGAAGTGTATAAAACGAGAAAGAGAAAGACACTTGGGCAGAGACTTGTATAAAAACGAAGTGTATAAATCGAATTGTATGATTATAAGTGTATAGAACGATTATATACAATTTGAATTTGTATAAAATGAGAAAGAGAGAAAGACAAAAGAGACTTGGCAGGGAATATACAATTGAATCGAATTGTATAAAACGAGAAAGAGAGAAATTAGAAACAATTTAAAATTTGTATAAAACGAGAAAGAGAGAAAGGCAAAAGAAATTGGGCAGGGGAGTAATTTTATTGTATAATTATAAGTGTATAGGACGAAAATATATGTATTTGCATGTGTATATACAATTTTCTCACGCTTTATACAAACAGAAACGCAATTTATATATTTCGCTTCTGTTTGTATAAGTGAGAAAGGCGAGGGTGGCGAGCGAGAGTTGGGAGAGTGGCGAGCGAGATCTGGAAGAGGGGAGAGAGGGGAACAAAAATATATGTATTTATACAATCTCCTCTGCTTTATACAATTAAAAATAATTTTTATACACTTGTGTTTGTATAAAAAGTGAGGAAGCGAGCGAGAGATTGGAGAAGAGTGGCGAGCGAGATATTTGGAGAGAGGCGCCTGGCAAATTTTTTGCAAACGTTTGCTATGGAGCACAATTAAATCAAACCCTAGCTACTCCATTTATTTTAGGTTATTAGTTTGCTATTATATACAATTATCCCTATAAAATATTGAATTTTTTAAATATACTTTTAATATAAATCACAAGTAAAACTTGAAACACAATACTTAAAAGTATATCAATTATAGATGTCCAAACATAAGAAAATAAACTAAATCATAATGAAAATAACTAAAAAGCGACAAAAGTGGTTAACTCTAACTTAATTCTAAACATAAATACATACGTGTGTATATATATATATATGTTTTTATTTTTTTTCAATTTTCATTTTTCTTAATCTGAAACCAAACCAAAAAATCAAACAAAGTAAATTATAAATCCAAAATCAACTTAAGAATCCAAAAAATCAATCCAAATTAGGATTTGATATGATTTTTCGATTTAATTCAAATAGTGCACACCCCTAAGACAAAGTGATTTTTTTTTACTCGATATTTAAAATTCATATTAAAATCTCGACTAAATTTGAATTACGCATTATAAAACTAATTCAAGTGTAATGCTTCCATAATTTTTTCTTTATATTTAGGGCGAAGACAAATCAAATCAATTCAATTCAATTTAAAGGAAATAATACTATTTGATCTTTGTCAAATATTTACCAAGCTCTCATTACCTTTGAATTTTTCTATTTAGAGATGATACGTCTCTCGTAATGAAATTAACTTATATATACTCTTATCGTTATATAACTGACTCACATATATCTTTGCTTTTACAAAAAGGAGCTCACATCTATCCTTTATCAAAAGAAAGTGAAAAAAATAATTTTAAATTTATATTTTGACTCTAATTTTTTTTGGCCTAACCCATCGGTGGCCCCTTAAACTTGGCACAAACTTTCACTTAGACACCTTAACTGAGCGATGTTCATTACAGACACCTAATATAGAATCTCGTTGTGTCATTTTAACACCTTTTGCTTATATGGCATGATGAGTGTGGCACACTCATTGATAGGCGCGTGAAAGAGTTATTTAATCAATTTTTAATTATTTTTATCATCTTCTTTCCCATTTTCAGCCACCATTTTGACCAAATTAAATTTCCCTCATTGTGAATGAAGATTTCCCAACAAAAATGACAAAAAAATATTTTTAAAATTTAAGAATAAACTCTTTCGTAAAATTCTTTCATGAAAATTTAATATTTAGGACAAAGTGAAATTTAAGAAAGATTAATAAAAGCTTATTTCAATAATTTAAAGGGAGTAAATTCAAAGAAACACAATATGCCGGCGTGGGTGGGATAATTTCTGCAAAATGGAAAAGGTATTTGGAGAGCAAAGCAATGGAGCCAGATGCTATTTTAATGACCCCAAAACAGAATTAAAATGAGAAAGAAAATTTTTGTTTTTTGGATTTTAAAGAAGATTATCGCGGGTAGGATGAAAGTGTATTTGAAGAAGTCGATCGGGGTTTGTGGCGGGGTGATTTGGAGAACACTATTGGCTGGGAGTGGGGGTGGGGGGAGCTTTGGAGAAGATGATCGGGGGTGGGGGCTTTGGAGAAGATGATCGGGGTGGGGGGCTTTGGGGGTGGGGTGGGAGGCTTCTTTTAGTTGGCTTAATTTTATTTTAATTTTATTTGGGAAAAATATCACGTGTCATTAATTTATTGGTCAGTTTTTATTTTTACTCAATATCAATTATTTTAAAACTATTTTTGACACAAATGACAAATGTTATCATTTAATTGGTCACTTTACACGTCATCGGACACAAATGACAAATGTTGTCATTTAATTGGTCACTTTACACGTCATCGGCGATTGTGATTCACACACATTATATGTTTTTGCTGATAATAAAAAAGGTGTCAAAATGACACAACGAAATCTTACATGAAGTGTCTATAATGAACATCGCTCAGTTAAGGTGTCTAAGTGAAAGTTTGTGCCAAGTTTAAGGGGTCACCGATGGGTTAGGCCATTTTTTTTAATAAAATCATGTAGGGGTATATATGATCCTTCTAGTTTATAAGACGAGTGTCATCACGTCCATTTTTGAATCGTGACAGATATATTTTAATTTTTCCATACATTAATTATTTTTTGACAGTTTTTTGATTATCATTATTTGATTTTCTTATTTATTTAATATTTTCTTTCATTCTTTAGTGTAAATAATAAAAATTTAAAACTATTTTTAATGGCTATTTTATAATTTAAAACTATTTGTCCCCTATATTGTCAAATAGTTCTTGTGTTGGAAAAAAAAGGGGCAAAATAATAAGTTTTACAAAGAAAATTAATGACACATAAATAAATTTAACTATCAAAATAATAAATTTAAATTAGCGTCGAAAAAAATAATTTAAAAGTATAAATGTGAGGAGATTTATATATATAAATTAAATAAAAATTATATTTTCACTCCCGCTAAAGAAAAAGAGTATTTGTAAACCATTAATATAACAGTATATATATATATATATATATATATATATATATATATATATATATATATATGTCATTTTCATACGAGGAATATTTTAACTCTAATAACTAAACTTATGGCGTTACGCCTTAAAAAGTTTGCATCATATAATAATTTTTTTTTTGACAAATTTAAAAAATCAAGACTACTCAAATAATAGTTATGAGATTATTCCAAACCTATCATCTAATATAATGTACCATTTTTGGCATTTTGTCGATAATAGGCTAACATCCTAGCTCTAATTTTCCATGATTTGTCTTGGATTATGTCTTATAATGTTAATAAAACTTTAAATACAGCTAAGTGAAATCTATATAAAGGCTACGATTTTTAATTATTTTATCATCACTCTATAATTATTTTTCAATATATCTAAAAAAAAAATGGGCTTGAAAGGTAAGTTGACTGCTTCAATAGAAGTAAATTGCGGAGGACACTTAATTTATGATCATTTATACACCAAACCTCATCTTATACCCAACATAACACCTAGCAAGATGCTAAGTTTTGAGTTTCTTAAAGGCGAAACCATGAAGGTTGGTTCAGTTATTAGGTGGAAATATAACGATGGTAATATACACTTTCCCTCTCTCTATATATGGACCAATTTTTTTTTTATGTTTACGTGTGTTTCAATTTTCAACAATGTTTTTCATAAAAGGTTATTTGATGATTGAGGAAAGTAATTTCTATATAAGTACCTTAATATTATTATACTCAACATAAAAATGTGCAACTATCACTAAAATTGTAATGAATAATCAAGTTATGTTTGCTCAAGTGAAATGGGTTTAATTTTCTTTTATTTGGTTGGCTTAAAATAGTTTGGAAAATAAAGAATATTTTTTAAATCAATTTATTTTCTTAGATTTAAAGAAAATGATTTTCTTTTTAAAATTAAGAAAACATTTTCAACTCTCCTCCAACCTCAAATTACAACTTCTTTTCTTACCCCTACTCAGTACCCGGACCCTCCCCATTAAACAATTAAACTAATTTTTTTTAAAAAAATAATTTATTTTGTCCCTATCCTACGCTCCATCCCCAAACAAGCCCCTCCCCCAATCAATTAAAAAAAAAACTTAAAATATTGTTTTTTTGAAAAATAGTCCGAATTTTAAATTTTACTCTCTCCATGGTCATCTTTTTTTTAAACGGAGAGAGTAATTTTTTTTACCTCGCACAACTCCTGACTATCATTATACCCCCACCCCCACCCCTCACCCCAATCTAAAAGTTTTTTTTTCTTTCAAATTTTCACTCTTTAACCCACACCTACCCAAACCTCTACCAACCCTAACAAAACAAATTAAAAATTTTCTTTTTAAAAAATATTTTTAATTTTGTATTTTTTGCTCCCCGACCCCAAAAAAATGATAATTTTGTTTTTGAAAATTTTCAAATTTTAATTTTTACCTCACCCTACCCCTCACCCTAAACGAAAAATAATTTAATAGTTTATTTTTGAAAAATATTTTCAAATTTTCAGAATTTTATTATTTTACCCCACCTACCCTGACCCGCCTACTAGCCATCCTCCACACCAAAAAAATATATTTAAAGTTGCATCTCACTCTTAAAAAGTTAAACTCTTAAAATATATCAACAATAACATACACTATAAAATCTGTACTTTCAAATATGAGTTTTTGTTAAATATATTTTATTTTATTAAATTTAATAATTAAAGTTTTATAAATACCTGATGACGTAAATAATTATTTTTGCCAAATATAAAAAACCAAGACTACATTTTCCTTCGTACCAAACACACCCTTAAATTCTCAAAGTAGTGTCTTTGTTTGCTCTAGCTAATATTTCAACATACATTATTAATTAATCTTTGATAATATGTTTTTTAACCATAAACGTTGTTTTCTGAAATATGATTCAAATATAATATATACTTTCCATAAAATATTTTTACTCACCAATCAATTATATCTTAAGACATTGTACAAATATTTACAGATTTCATTGGAGAAAACGAGAATCAAAGAAAAACCTAAAGAAAATAGCTAAAAGTATGTAATTGTGAAATGTTTATATATTTTATTTATGAGATTTTAAAAGATGGAGTAGTAGCCTATTAACTATGTCTTATGTTTTTTTACTTCATTAATCATATAGATGGAAAAGATAAGATTGTAGAGATTGTGATTGAAGCCATTGATCATGAAAGTAAATCAATCACTTCGAAAATGATTGGCGGAGATATGTTAGAGTTGTATGATTCCTTCACTTTTATTACGTCAAGTGATCATCAATGGGCTACATGGACATTTCTGTACAAGAAGAAAACTGAAGAAACTCCAGAACCTCTTGTTCTATTGGGTTTTCTCATTGGTGTGACAAAAGATATAGAGAGTCACCTTCTCAAGTAATACGTACGAAAAACATATATATATATATATATGTGTGTGTGAAATAAGTCACATTATGTTTGAAGAAACTCCAGAACCTCTTGTTCTATTGGAGTTTCTCATTGGTGTGACAAAAGATATAGAGAGTCACCTTCTCAAGTAATACGTACGAAAAACATATATATATATATGTGTGTGAAATAAGTCACATTATGTTTGAAGAAACTCCAGAACCTCTTGTTCTATTGGAGTTTCTCATTGGTGTGACAAAAGATATAGAGAGTCACCTTCTCAAGTAATACGTACGAAAAACATATATATGTGTGTGTGAGAGAGAAATAAGTCACATTATGTTTGAAGAGTGTATTACATATGTACTCCCTCTCCTTCTAGGGATTGTATTTTCAATGTTTAATATATGTAAGATATTATGAATAATTGCAAGTTTGAAATTTACCTTTTAAGTACTCTATTAACAAAAACAATGTTATATTTAAAAGCATGTTATTCTCATTGTTTTTCTGCCAATTATATTTTGTTAGGTTTCTTTAGTTATAAGATGAGGGAATAAGATATTTGAAACTTTATCTCTTGGGTATGACTTGTGCATCGATCTATACTTCCACATATAATTTAGTACTCTAATTTATTCTAGTTTAATCTAAAACTCTCAAGGATCGTTTGGTTTGAATACAAGTTATGATGAGATTAATTATGCTGAATTAATTATGATTGAATAAGTTATGCATGACTTAATTATGTTGAAATAAGTTATGTTGAAATTATTCTTAATGACTATGATTTATTGTATTCAAAATATATGAATTGCATAAATTTTAAGAATAAATTATTCTTACAATAACACCGTTCACTTTGCACTATTTTCTTTAGATTTTCTTTTTTTTGCAAACTTTAGTTATTCATTTTATAAAAATAAAACTTTCATCTTAATTAACTTAAATATTTTTTTGTGTTCATTCCCATGTTGATCCTATATGTATTTAAAAGTAATATTTCATTTTATTTACCTTAAAAATAGAACTTTCATCTTAAATTTGCTAAAATAATTTTTTTTATATATATTTATTAAATGTTAAAACAATATTATAATTATTCAAATATACCTTCAAATCCAAACATTTTAATCTTAATAAAAATAAATAAAGTCATAGTAGCCGATACAATAGACACATGGTTGATTGTGTGTCAAGATTGTTTTGGTGATCATAAAATGAATATATAATTTAATTAAATAGAAAGAATTAAGTAATAACTATCTATATCTATATGTATTTAGTTTGTTTAAAGAAACACAAAACTAGGTCAAAATATGGACCACCAATACTCTATCTACAATCATTTATCATCACCATCAATCACCTTTGTAATCACAATTACTATGGATGTCAATCACTACCATATTTACCACCTCAATCATCATAGTTACGTCCACTACTATTATTACTATCATTCAATCACCATTGGTGTCAACCGATACTGTTATCTGCTATCATATTTACCTCCTCTATCATTATAATTTTACTATCACCACAACAATCATTGTCATTGTCGCCACCTCCATCTCTTAACTAGCACGGAAAAAGACATAAACTTACCTCTAAATACATCTCGAAAAGTTAATTACACACTTAAAATAATATCATGATTTATTATATATTTTACTACTTAAATTATTTAAAAATAAAATTAATAATTTACATTAAATTCAGAAATATTTTCATTAGTTTTCTCACCCACAAAATGTAACCATATGACAATGAAGAGTCGTACAAAGTCATAATATATTAACTCTGAGAAGGACAACTACTAATTGTATCTCAAGAATATTGTTTTTGTGGTGGAGAAATGCATAATGAAATAGAAAGATAATTAAGTAGCTACGCAAGTACCTTCTAGTTGTGTTGATGAGTACATATCTTACAATAAAATTATTATGTAATTAATGTTATGGAGTTGCCTGAGCTACTTATTTGTGATTGCCGATATCGTTGGAGTTAATATTTCAAAAGATCACTTAATTTTAAAAATTATCTAATAAAATTATTAAATTTTATTTTATGTCAATAAAATTATTTTACTTAAACTTTTATATTAATAAAATCATTCAAATAAATTAATTAAAACTATATCTTACATGATAAACTCTAAAATATGTGGTCATCCATTTGGTTCTAGTCTTATTTCTGATGTTGATTCATAAACAGTTAATAGACTTCGAATTTGCACTTTGCTTCTAGTATGATCATCAAAAGACACACACACACAAAAAAAAAACTTGAACTACAATGAAAGTTGTGGATTTTGATAATTGTTTTGTTAGGATCGAGATAATTAGATGTCATGCGAGAGATAGTAGAATCAACCTCGAAAGATTGAGTAAGTAAGAAGAAAAATGAAAAAATATCAAAAGAGAGACAAGCATTTAATGTGGTTCAGTCAACCAATCTACATCCACAAGAAAAGATGAGCGATTTACTATATATATAAAATCTGCGAGAGAAATAGCCTTATACAATTCACTCAGAATAAAAAGAGGTCCACACAAATGATAACAATGTGTATCACTTGTGTATCATCGTTTCTCCACCTACATATATTAAACTCTCAAAGTCTATAAGACTATATTGTGAACACTACTAAGTTAGAAGGAATGAGCCTCAACTTATAGATTCATAAGTTTTTTCCTACAAGAAAAAAATTAGTCAAATATGAAGACTTTGTGCTTTCCCTTTAAGGAAAAGGAAAACACAATTATGATAAGAAACTCAGGAAAAACATAGGGAGAGATATGAAATGATATCATGTTAAATTGTTAATTGTCTCATGCAATGAACATTTTTACTTTACTTGTGGTTTCAAGTGATATCGTTCATTATGATTGTGATTGTGCATATTGTTTTTTATTACTAATTGGGTGTCACACCTGCATAAGAATACTAACGATTGAGTTGGATACCACGCCTAATATGAATACTATGATTGTTTCGTGTTCAAAACATATCTGATAAAGGGGATTGAGTCAAGATGACTGAATTAGTGGTTCGAAAGGATCAAGGTATTGACATGCAAACTTGAGGGAGGGTACTAACTAAAACAACATTAAAATTTAATATACACTTCCAAATTTATGAATACAAAAAATATTAAACTATGAAATACAAAAATAAATACTAACTGTGGTACATTGACATAACTATCACAAAAAAAAAATACAAAATGAATTAAATATATGAAATACAATATACAATTTCAAACCTATGGATACAAAAATACAATAAAACTATGAAATACAAAAATACATACTGACTAAAACAACAACAAAATTCAATATACACTTCCAAATCTATGAATACAAAAACATTAAAACTATGAAATACAAAAATAAATAGTAACTATAACAGAATCAAAATTTTATATACACTTACAAATCTATTTGATAATAGTAAATACACAATCAAACTCATAAAATGTGTTACATTGACATAACTAACACACAAAAAAAAACAGAACATAAAATACAATAAATATATGAAATACAAAAATAAATACTAACTATAACAGAATAAAAATTTCATATACACTTCCAAACGGATTGTAACATGTATTTTTTTGAATCTTAAAAATTACTAAACAAATTCAACTAAACATGCAAGACACAGAACATGCAAAAAGAAAAAAATACCTCTTATTCAATAAATTGGTCTTTTTCAACTTCATGGTTATGAATTTGTGTGAAATTTTGCATATCGACGGATTCCTGCATTTTTCTCCGTAGATTTAGAAGTGGAACCTACATTATTGTTTATTTCTTGAGTGAAAAAAATATTAAATGATGGAAAATTGGAAGAACTTTGATTATTTTGTCCAATACCTCTAGTAACTCTCTTGAAATCGTCCATTGAAGAGAGAATTTTGTATTATCAAATCCTAAAATATGATTTAAGAACAACAACAAATCAAAAAAAATTAAAAAAAAACAGTAAAATCAACAAGCAAATAAATAAGGAACATAAAAAACATAATACCCAAATCAATATTAATCTTCAAATCCAATCTTGCAATGAAATTAAAGGAAAATAATAGAAAATAATAATATATTGAATATGAAATCTGGGAATTTGATTTGGAACAAATTTGGAGAGAGAAATGGAAAACATGCGTAAGAAATGAGAGAGAAATCTCAAAATGATATTAATATCTATCCAATTACCCAAATATAGAAAAATATGTAATCTATGAGAGAGAAAACATGGGTGTAAATAATGAGAGAGAAATATAATTAATATCAGAATAATTTTTTATTTTCAAAATAATGACATTTTTGACATTTTTACTAATATTATTAAAGTATGGATATTATCACTAAATAAATTAATTTTTTTGACTAGTTAGCTAAATTTTCCTATAAATTAGTTAATAGTTAGTGGGCTAAATACATATTCATTTAATATCCAAGTAATTTGGTCCATGTAAAGAGAGAATTAAGAATAATTGAGGGTTAATAATTCTTTATCACACCACAACCCACTAAGACTTCTATTTGCACACGATGAGGAAAAACATCGCTTCAACAAAACCAGCAAGGAAGTTGCCAGTAAAAGAAAAAAAAATACTTAAAGTTGATATTGTCGTTCATGTATGTCTTTTATAGTTAGGAATTTTATTTGGTTTACGAGTTAAAAATACGCAATAAATTATTGTTTCCAAGGAATTAATAGCTAGCAAGATTTCGACTGTGATTAATCATTAATGGATATAAATTAGTGTTAGTATGAATCGGCTGAAAAATAAATAAATATATAAAATTAAAGGAAGAAAAATTTTGAAAATTTTTACACTATACCACGTGATGAATTCTTTGTAAAGCTTAAGTTGATTGTTAATTTGGAGAGACTAATAATGATTGATTCATTATTTTAATTGATGATATATATTTTTAAAAAGGAACTGTAGTATAGTAGTTGTGAAATCTTTGAGCTTTCATTAGATAATTGTTTGATTTCTGTTGCTATTTTAGTCACTATTAATTATTAAGCATAAATTATATGAAGCATACTATTTAGTGGAATTGAGATTTAACTCTAGGCTTAAAATTTAAGAATATGAAACTTGACATATCAGATTGCACCAAATTTTATGAATTTAATTATATACCATGAGTGTTAGTTTTGGTGTCATTAGGTTGGATGGGATTTATGTATCATGTGAATTATTGATAGATGAGTTGATGTAAGATGTTGCGGGATGGATAGTGCAAATGTTGTTTGTTGCCTTGTTTCATAATCACTATATCACTTAGTTAAATTTGTAACATTTTTGTGTCTTGAAATATTTTGGTAGAGTCACATTTGTTACCACCAGCGGTTAATTAGTCCAAGAGTGTCCATCACCATTAAGTTGATAATATATTTTAAAGGTGTCTATTTAAAGGTGAATAAGATGGTAACATTCGTGAAGTTTGAATGAGTTTGGGATTGGGAACAGAGGTATAGCTCTATGGATGTTTGTAGATTCATTTACTTACGAATATTACATACTTGATAGATTGGAACGTTCTGATGCTTTACGAAAAGGGAAAGGTAAAATCCTGAGAATTCGTGACACGTGTTCGGCATTCGAGGTATGTTAAGACTTTTAGACTTGTTGAAGGACGTTTTTCTAATTAAAGATTATAAAAAAATGAAATAGACAAAGGGGTAAGGGTGAAAGATGGGAGTCTCGTATCAATGGTGTGACGGGCATTGGTATGAGTACCGGTTTTATAAAAAGGAAAGTTACTACTATAGAATGTGGATTGTAATTTGAGAATGCCAAAACATATGTGCATTAGCTGATATATTATTGACTTGAAATCCTTGTGTGATTGTATTTTCTTTATTACACCCGTATAGTTGTGATAATCGAGGTGGTTATGTAGTATGTTGATATTTGACTGATTGAGGTGCATCATCATCCCCTTTATTTAAATAATATTGTGTACATGCATTGACATGAGATTGAGTATAAGTTGGACACGTGGAGATCGTCCGTGCTGGGGATGGTGAGATGTTAAGATTGTAATTTGGGCACGTGGAGACCGTCCGTGCGGAAATTGTTTGATATTATGATAGTGCGTTGAGATCGTCCGCACAGACACGTGGAGATCGTCCGTGTTGGTATATGGACCTCGCGAGTCCCCCATGGGTCATGAACTCTCGATGTATTTCCGAGGAGTATCATGTATATACGGTTGAGAGAGTACTGGGTATTCTGAGGCATATCATTTCATGGTGTCATATTGCATTGCATCTCATGACATCCCTCATTCTTGGTGATTATGTGAATTATTTGATTGTTGTAAGTTACTTGATGTTTGATTACCTCTAATTGATGAAATTTGACTGGTAAGTGTAATATAGACTTGTATAATTAAGAATTGATTTTTCTTATATAAACTTCCGTCACTACTTCTTCGTTGTCGGTCAATGAGATATACTGGGTACACGTGGTTTCGTACTCATACTACACTTGTTGCACTCTTTTGTGGTGCAGATTGAATTTCAAATTCGAACACGTTCTTGGAGCTTGAATGTGAATTTGTATTATCTTGGAGTTGTGGTGCGCTGCTTGGGATACTCTGCGGCCCACACCTTCAATCTACCTCTATTTATTAGGTTATTTTGTTATTCTGATAGGATAATTCTTATGTTTAGATTTTTATATTAGTTTGGAATTGTATCCTATGTAGAAGCTCTTGTACTTATGACACTAAATCTTGGGGTAGTAATTTAGGTTCCCGCGTTTCATACTTGTAAATGACTTATTAGTGATTGGATACTATGTTTTCGCTTATTTTCTACTTAAAATATTAAATCAAATCGATAAAAATATTGGGTTGGCTTACCTATCGGTTGGGAACATAGGTGCCATCACGACTTGTGATTTTGGATCGTGACAAATAAGTTATGTTGAAATTATTCTTAATGATTGTGATTTGTTGTATTCAAAATATATGCATTGCATAAATTTTAAGAATAAGTTATTCTTACAATAACACCGTTCACTTTACACTATTTTTTATTTTTTTTTTGTAAACTTTAGTTATTCATTTTATAAAAATAAAACTTTCATCTTAATTACCTTAAATATTTTTGTGTGTTCATTCCCATGATGATGATCCTGTATGCATTTAAAAGTAAAACATTCATTTTATTTACCTTAAAAATAGAACTTTCATCTTAAGTTTGCTAAAATAAAAGAAAATTTATTATTTATATATATTTATTAAATGTTAAAACAATATTATAATTATTCAAATATACCTTCAAATTCAAACATTTTAATCTTAATAAAAATAAATAAAGTCATAGTAGCCGACACAACAGACACACATGGTTGATTGTGTGTCAAGATTGTTTTGGTGATCGTAAAATGAATATATAATTTATTAATTAAATAGAAAGAATTAAGTAATAACTATCTATATCTATATGAATTTAATTTGTTTAAAGAAACACAAAACTCCTTGAAATGTTTAAATTAGATTTTTTGTGCTTGATTATTGATTTGATTTTTTTTTTCTTGAATAGATTTTAGTAATATCAAATATTGTGATTTTTTAAATTTAAAATCAAATCAAAGTAAACTTAGGTATACATGGTTGATGTGATGTTGGATGCTTGTGCGAACTATGATAAGAGGATAATTCACTTAATTAACTTTATTTGTTTGTACTTAGATGTTTTAATTTGAATGGTTCAAACTTTAACTCATTAGGCATTGTTGTTTTAATTTTATTATTATTTAAGCACTCATTTGATTTGAATTTCTTTTTACTATTTTCGGTCTTGAATAAAGTCTTAATATCATGCAATCACCATTCGTATCAATCAATACTGCAATCTGCTACTATATTTACCTCCTCTATCATTATAATTATATTTTTATCACCACGACAATTATTATTATTTTCGCCACCTCCATCTCATAACTAGCACGGGAAAAGGTATACATTTTCCTTTAAATTTATTTCGAAAAATTAATTACACACTTAAAATATCAAAATAACTCAATATACACTTTCTTTATTTAAATAATTTAAAAATAAAAATAATAATTCACATTCAATTAAATTCAGAGATGTCTTTGAGAAGTTCTCTCATCCACAAAATGTAACCGTATGACAATGAAGAGTCGTACAAAGTCATAATATATTAACTTTGAGAAGGAAACCTACTAATTGTGTCTCAAGAATATTGTTTTTGTGGTCGAGAAATGCATAATAAAATAGAAAGATAATTAAGTACCTTCTAGTTGTGTTGATGAGTATATATCTTACAATTATTATGTAATTAATGCTATAGAGTTGCCTGAGCTACTTGATTATGATTGCGGATATACCGTTGGAGTTAATATCTCTAAAGATTATTTAATTTTAAAAAATTATTTAATAAAATTATTAAATTTTATTTTATGTCAATAAAATCATTTCACTTAAATTTTTATATTAATAAAATCTTTCAAAATAAATTAATTAAAAATATATCTTACATGACAAACTCTAAAATATGTGGTCATCCCTTTGGTTCTAGTCTTATTTCTGATGTTGATTCACTTTGCTTCTAGTATGATCATCAAAAGAAACAAAAAATAAATAAATTTTGAACTACAATGAAAGTTGTGGATTTTGATCATTGTTTTGTTAGGATCGAGATAATTAGATGTCATGCGAGAGATAGTAGAATCAACCTCGAAAGATTGTAAGTGAGAAGAAAAATGAGAAATATATCAAAAGAGAGACAAACATTTATGTGGTCAGTCAACCAACCTACATCCACAAGAAGAAATGAACAATTTACTATATATATATAATCTACGAGAGAAATAACCTTATACAATTCACTCAGAATAAAAATAGGTCCACACAAATGATAACAGTGTGTATCACTGTGTATCATCGTTTCTCCACATACATATATAAAACTTCCAAAGTCTATAAGACAATATCGTGAGCACTACTAAGTTAGAAGGAATTAACCTCAACTTATAGATTCATAAGTTTTTTCCTAAAAGAAAAAAATTAGTCAAATATGAAGACTTTGTGTTTTCCTTTAAGGAAAAGGAAAACACAATTATGATAACAAACTCAGGGAAAACATAGGGAGAGATATGAAATGATATCATGTTAAATTGTTAATTGTCTCATGCAATGAACATTTTTACTTTACTTGTGGTTTCAAGTGATATCGTTCATTATGATTGTGATTGTGCATATTGTTTTTTATTACTAATTGGGTGTCACACCTGCATAAGAATACTAACGATTGAGTTGGATACCATGCCTAATATGAATACTATGATTGTTTCGTGTTCAAAACATATCTGATAAAGGGGATTGAGTCAAGATGACTGAATTAGTGGTTCGAAAGGATCAAGGTATTGACATGCAAACTTGAGGGAGGGTATTAATAGGTTTGTCAAGAGAGCTAGTGGTGGTCTTCTATTTGGGAATATCTATGTGATAAAAATGTTATGTTATGATCTGATATGAGAGTGACACAAAGAGTAGGCCTGGAAACTTTTGGGGGTTGGGTAGAGTCGGTAGTGGAATGAGGTAGGAGGCTCGGATCAAAGTGTACTAATTTATGGGCATCATACCTAGGATGGTAAAAGCATGTGAATAGAAATTTGGGATGGTGTAACTATCCTATTACATGATTCTTTCTGAATGTCTACTTATATTATATGGTAGGTTCAAGTCGATCGATGATGTCTACTAGTAAGTGTTGTTTGTATTGATACATCTCTTGCTATGCCATTAGACGTACATAATATGATTGATGTATTCAGTTATGTTTCATATGTGAAGACAATGATGATCTCTGATAGTTTCACTCTCCTTTTCTTATGGTGAAGATGTGCCTTATTTCCTTATAAATTGTATCTTCTTAGAAGCTCTTATACCTCTGTTTAGACTAAGCCCTTGGAGGACGGTAGTGTTTTTTTTGCGAATAACTATCAAGTTAAGAATTTTCTTTAAAAACCTTTTTTTTTTATTAAATTTATAATTAGAATTTTGATAAATATCTAAGGACTACAATACATATGTTTGACAAACTTAAATGATCAAGACTACTTAAATAAGGGCAAAGGGTCAAATATACCCTTGTACTAAAGGAAATAGTTTAATATTAACTTTTATCCCCTTTATGAGTCTGAGCCGTTAAAAATAAGAATACTTTTAAGTTTTTTCAATACACGTAAGCAACAACAACAACAACAAAAGGAAGAAGAGGAGAAATCCCCGTTTGGTCATAGATTTCTCAAATAATATTTGGAATTTTTTTTGGCAAATAGTGATTGTTCATACATTTTGTCATTATTTGTCAAATATTTTTGGCAAATATATCAAATTCTCAAATACTAGTTTTTTCTAGTATTTGGGTCAAATCTCATTACTTGGGATTTTTTAAAAATTGAAAGTTTATCCCAAACTTTTATCTTTTACAAAAACACCCTCTATAATTGTTGCTTACGTTGTATTACATATTTTTTTACGTTAATTTTAAAGTAGTGATGAAATATACGGTGAATGTGAAATGATAATATGATTATTGAGGAAATGATGAACAATCGGCTCAAGATAACAAAGTCATGTGTTTTGTCTACTTCACGATGTATGAAATGATGCTTGTTGCACTCACTCCAAATTATATCATTGCTCTAGTGTCATGGACACTATTTGTTATTGTTGTAACAAAGATCCATTTGACTTGTAATACAAACTTATGGTTAGTTTTGATATTTTTAAAACTTATGGTAATAAGTTATATTTTTCTAAAAAAGTGAAATATATTTCCCAAATACTATGGCAAAACATATGGTGAAATTTCACCCAAATAATATTTGCCAAAATATTTAGAAATTTATGGCTAAACGCTAGCTAAGAATTAGAGTAATTTGCCTCTTTTATGACTTACACCTTATAATTTATTCTATTATTTTTAATGATTTACGCCTTAATCTTCTTAGTTCTTTATATATAAAGGCATAACAGAATTTCTTTTTCAATTATTTACCAAATAATGTGTATCTATGTACAACTTTTTTTTAACGTGGGCAAAACATTAAATAGTTATCCGTGTAAATTTCTGGCAAAGATTAAACAAATGTATGTGACACTTTAAATTGACCAAAAAAATAAAATAAATCGAATTACTGAAATTCTTGCTTTAAAATTAGGCAAGAACGTGGCTTCAAGCTTATTAAAAGCTATTCAATTTGTTTGTCTCACATACTTTTTTAGAATTGAATTTTAAAAAGAATAATTCATTTTTTATTTATAATTTTTTTAATTCTAATTTTTTATATATTTAAGAATAAAAAATCAAATAATATTTAATACATTCAACATATTTTTTTAATTTTTAATTTAAAAATCATATTTACTTAAATATTTAAATTAAAATCACAAACAAATTGAATCGGAAGAATTACTGAGTAACACAACATGTCTTTTTTTCCTTTAAGAATAAGTGAAAAACACAAACGTGTTCATTGTATCACAACAATAATTGAAGAAATTAATATAGAAAAAAAAGAAGCTAACAATTAATTCAACATGGACCATAGTCATTCAATTTGAATCTATCACACAAAAATATTTTTTTTTAATGGTTAAATAAAAGTCATTTAATTTTAGGGGTTATCACACAATTTTCCCCCCTATTTTTCTATTATTTTATTTTAAATAAAAGTCATCATGGACCATATCCATTCAATTTGTGTTAATCATACAAGACTTTATTTTTAAATGGTCCGCGGTTGTAACAATTTCTATCACATATTCTGTTGTTCGGGTGAACATTTTGTGCGTATTGAATAATTTTTCATTGTATAATAGCTTGCAAATCACATAATGAATATAGTGTATTTGTATGGATGATCACCTTTCAAACTAACTGGAGTCATCTTAATTCTTGCCTCCTTCTAGAATATAGCTATGAATCATTACTAAAAAAACTAGACATATAAATCTCAAATTAAGCCCAAAATAATAGTTTGTTATGTTTCTAATAATTGACATAATCAATTCACCGAACAGAATAATTCAAACCAAAAAGAAAAAAATCAATCAAATCAAATGTATTTTAGTTCGAATTAAATTACACTTTTTGGAAATATTCTCTTACTTTATATGAAATTCGTGTTTGACCATATATAAGAAAATTAATTTAAACTTAAAATTATATTTTAAATTTGAAAAATAACTTAAGGTTTATAAAATATTTTCTAAATATTCTTTGACATATATATATAACCAAAACAGAGGTGAGATAATAACCCAAAATATACTTGTAGAGGAATTGAACATCTTATTATTTTAAATAATTTAAAACTATTTTCCTCATTTTAATAATTAAAGTTCTTTTTACAATAAAAAGAAAATGAAGATCACATTGTTTTACACTTTTTTGACTACGAGTGTGTTTGGTATGAAGGAAAACATTTTTTGGAAAATGTTTTCCAATTTTCCCATGTTTGGTTGGGACAAAAGTTTGGAAAATGTTTTCCAAATCAACTCATTTTCCTCAAAATTAAGGAAAATGACTTCCCTTCAAAAATTAAGGAAAACATTTTCCAAAACTCTCCTCCAATTTCAAATTACATTTTTTTGGGAAAAAACATCGAGTTTAAAAAAATATTTTCAATTTCAAAATTTTATTTTTTCACCCGATCCCTGACCTCCCCCCGGCCAGCCCCCCCCCCCCCCAACCCAACCCCCTCCCCAAAAAATTAATTTTGCTTTTAAAAATATTTTCAACTTCAAATTATTTTTTTTAAAACTCCCCCCCGGGCAGCCCCCCACCCACCCCCACCCCCAAAATAATTAATTTTGTTTTTTAAAAATACTATCGACTTGAAATTTTTATTTTTCACTCCTACCCCCACCCCACCCCCAAAAATAATAATTTTAATTTTAAAAATATTTTCAATTTTATAAATTATTTTTTACTTTAGTAAAAATAAAAAATGTCTCTCAAAAACATTTTTCATTCATAAATCAAACACTAAAATAATTTTCGGAAAATATTTTCTACTCACCAACCAAACATGAGAAAATAAGTCCAAAATCTACTTGTTTTCTAGGAAAACATTTTCTAGGAAAACATTTTCCATGGAAAACATTTTCCTTCATACCAAACACACCCTACAAGTGTCGGTTGCTCACATAATCTTATTACTAAACTCTAATTAATTAATTGATGCATTTTTTACACGAATTAAACAAAACTATTATGATTGGTATAAATACAGTGTTAAGTAAACTTTTACCTAGTAAACACATTATATCGACTGAATCGAGCTATATGAGTTTGATGAGTTAAATAAATTAAATTTTAAACATAAGAATTCAATTTAATATGGTATATCAATAAATAAAAAGGGTATTTTTTCGTTTTTTGTGATATTTAGCATATTTTGAGAAAAATAGTACTGATAATTGAATGCTATTATAGTCTTAAAAAACAAAAGATTTTTGTCGGCAATTGTAAAAACATTGGTGATGCTTTGATAATTAACTTAGTAGTTCTTTTGGAATTTTGTAAATTTATTTACATTTAAAAAGAATTAATTATAAGGAAAAAAATTATTTTTTTAACATGATCCTATCTTGATTATTTATGTGGATAAATAATTTGAAATATCTACTTTTAGTAATATATACAATTAATATGAGACGAAAAGAGCTATTAGGTCCAATCGAACATTTAATTCTCACCAACTTCTTGTCCCAACCTTTATGATATTTTGTAATCACGTTTAAATAGTTATACATCATAGTTTTCACATGCACACATAATTGAATTATTTTACTCTATATAAAGAAGAGAAATTTAGACAATTTATCACCATCTCTTTTTCATTTTTTTGCTATATCGAAGAAGAAAAAATGGGTCTGAAAGGCAAGTTGATTGGTTCGATAGAGCTTAAGTGTGGAGGACACTTAATTCATGATATTTTGCATGGCAATCCTCGAAATGTACCTAACATAACCAAGATAAATCATTTTGAGATGGATCATGAAGGTGAAAATATAAAGATTGGCTCGATAGTTAGCTGGACATATAACGATGGTAACATACGTTTTCCTATCTCTGTGATTCACTTGTATCAATATAATTTATATATTTAGGTATATTTGGTATAGATAAAGTCATTTACCAAGAAAATATTTTTTCAAAAATAAATTGTTTGATGCTATTTGGTAGTAACAATGAAATATATCTTTTGTAAAATATTTTTGCACCAAAAGGGAAAAAACTTCATTCACTTATGAGCGAAAATTATTTTCTTGCAAGTATTTAAGCTTTCTTGAATATTGATATGTTTTTATGAGGAAATGATTTGTAATTTATTTTAATATTTATAGACGGGTCCGAAAAAAATAAAATTGTTAAGGAAGTGATTGAGGCAATTGATCCTGAGGAGAAATCGATCACTTGGAAGGTAATTGGAGGAGATCTGTTAGAGTTATATGATTCTCTTACTATTATCACATCGTGTGAACACAAGTGGACTACATGTTCATTTATATATGAGAAAAAAACTGAAGACACCCCAGAACCTCTTGTTCCATTCGGTTTCCTCCTTAATTTGATCAAGGAAATGGAGGGTCATCTTCTCAAATAATACAAGATGTATATGGTATCCGATAATTCTTATCGTTACGTATTTGTGTATGTCTACGTATAGTGCGTGTGGATTTATGAATACATATATATATCTATGTATCTCTATGTGTGAGTTTGCGTTATAAAATATATATAATGTATATTTTGTAATATTGGCTAATTCTAGCTAATGTGTCAAAAAAAATTAATGTTGTGTTAAAAATAAAGAATATGTCACTTTTCTATGGATGTATTGTAAGATATATTATGCTTCTTTTCGAGTATGAAATGAACTATAATAGCATATACAATTTGTATTTGTAAATGTGATATCTAATTCATTCTCAGCCTTTATTTATTTATTTATTTATTTATTTATAGTTTTCCTAATTCTAAGATGGGGATTAATACTTATTAAAAGTTTCTTATGCAAAATTGATCAATAATCGCAAATATTTATTTAGGGTGTATTTGATAAGGAAATATTTTTTTTAAAATAAGTAATTTATTTTTGTTTTATGATATTTGATTAGAAATAAATAAAATTAAAACTCTAATATAATTCACGAAAACATTATGATGACGGGATAAGAGTGGAAAGTTGGGTGGTGGTGGTAGTCAAAAGGGGTAGGGGTCATGCGTTGTTCGAGATTGGGGAGGAGATAATAAGCTTTGGTATATTATTAATGGAACTTGTATTTTTGCCTACTTATTAGGAAAATCATTTTTCTCATTTTTTAAATCTTATTTTTGTTGAGTATTGGTGAGGTTGTGAGAATTGTACACGTAAAGAATTTATTTTCTTTGAAAGTAAAATATTTAGTGTTGAGTTGAGGTACTAAAATTAGATTCTTAAATTGCTGAGTATAATCTGAAATTACTTATTTTAATTAGTAATATTCATCGAAAATCTTACACATCGTAGATCATAATTTTCATGAAATCATTCATCAAAATATTAAAACAACATAAAAACCTCAATCTTTCCCCTTTTTGGATGAGGAAAAACTATGCACACATTATCACACTAAAATAACATACAAGACCCTCATTTAGCATCATTGAAAATTATATCATAAAGATAGACATAATAGTCAAATTATGTGTGGGGGAAATGTTCACAAGGGCTACATTGACACACGTTAAAATAAATTGTTAAAATATTTACGGTAATCATTATTAATATCAATGTACATATCAAATTTTAAATATAACTATTTGAACGAGAAAAAAAAACTTGTATTAAAACAGTGTCTATTGACTATGGATAACTTTACAAAAAAAGATTATTGAAAAGGTGTCAAATGAATTGATTGGGCTAAATTTAGGCATTTTCAAAATGAGTTGAGTTTTTAAATGGAAAAATAACTTAAATACACAACTATAAGTTTAGTATTATCTAATTTTCCCTTCTTTTTTTAAATATTACATAATTCCCTTTTTTTTAATTTTAATAGAAGTTTAGAGATACATAGCCTTCTCTCTCATATGACACACACTTCCCCAAGATCATGGCTATTTTTTCTCCACTAAAACACTCAATCTTCTGAATCACTTTTTGAATTTTGAATTATTACTTTTAATTAAACACATTTCACAATATTTAATATGCAATTTTGAACTTCAAAATTCAAAAATCTGAAATTTTTGAAAATTGAACTACCATTGTTCTCTGCTTCTTCTTCTTCTTCTTTCTCCATTATCCGTCTCTGCTTCTTTTTCTTCTTCTTACTCAATCATCCGTTCTTCTTTTCTTCTCATTTTCTTCTTGTTCATCGATCTATTACATTATATTAATGGATCCTTTTACGAATAGGAGGATTTATGATTCGGAGGATGAAAATTGGAAAGAAAATAGAAAAAAGTCTTTGCATGATCCTATGAATGTTCGGAAGAATTCAAACAAAGATATGGGGGAATCTATAGTATGTTTTTAAAATTATAGTATGTTTGAACATAACCTTATAGTGTGTTATAGTGTTTATTCAATTTTATGATACATGAATTAATTGCGTGTCAGATGCCTTTCTATGTATCACGAGTATTTGAAATTGTTATCATGTATCAGACAATAAGTATGACTTAATATATATCGAATCAGTGTATTATAATGTTTAGTCGATGCATTGATACATGAATCAATTGCGTGTAAGATGCCTTTCTATGTATCACGAGTATTTAAATTGTTATCATGTATCAGACAATAAGTTTAATATATATCGTCTCAGTGTGTTATAGTGTTTAGTCGATGCATTGATACACGAATCAATTGCGTGTCAGATGCCTTTCTATGTATCATGAGTATTTGAATTTTTTATCATATATCAGTTGCGTGTCAAATGCCTTTCTATGTATCACGAGTATTTGAAATTAGTCGATGCATTGATACATGAATCAATTGAGTGTCAGATGATTTTATATATATCATGAGTATTTGAAAATAGTTATCATGTATCAGACAATAAGTTTAATACATATCGACTCAGTGTGTTAGTGTTTAGTGGATGCATTGATACATGAATTAGATGTGTATCATATGTTTTTTATGCTATATGAATTTTTGAAAACTGATATCATGTATCAGTAAGGTATTAGTTGTTTATTTAGTATTAGTTATTTTATTTAGTATTTATATTTAAAATCGTTAAAATTTGTTGTTGTTTTCAAATTGCAGCCACACAAGTACAAGATAAAAAAGATTCCAACACATCCAATAAGGTTTGCTGTCAATTTTAACAACACTTTTCTGAAGGACTTTGAAAAATATATGGGGGAGAATGTAATCCAACTGTTTTGGGATACAATTTTTGGACCCTTTTTAGATATAATCTTGAATTTTCAAAATTTGAAAGTGTTACTCAATTACGTGCTGAATTAATATTTCTTCATGAGTTGTTACCGTAACTTAAGCTGATTTAAATAACCAACTTAATTGTTCCATTTTTTCTCCCTTTTTATCTTAACAGTTATTAAGTTACTGTGTATCATTTACTATGTATCACAATGTTCAATGTATCACGCGACGGCAATTTTAAGGGATTATTAGTAAATACTAAATTAGTCGGGACAGAATGTAATTATTATATTTCACTATGGGATTCCTTAAATTTTTACTTTTTAAATAGGACGATTATTGACCCGCTTATGTGACTAGGCAAAATGATGATCATAACTCAACTCATTCAATTCTTACTAAGTTTAGTTGTTCTATTTGTTTTGTCATGACATTTTAGTAACGAATAATTTTTATACCTATATTATAGCTACATATGACATACTTCCTCCGTCCCATTTTATGTGACAACATTTGACCGGGCACGGAGTTTAAAAAATAAATGAAGACTTTGAAATGTTTACTAAATTGTCCTTCAAAAGTAGACTCACTTTTCTCTCTCCTCATAAATGTATTTGAGTACTATTTTTAAAATTAAGTGGGACCAATAAGGGTAAAAAAAATTTTATAACTTTAAATACTTACCATATAAGGACATGTGACATTCTTTTTGGGACTAACCAAAAAGGAAATGGTGCCAGAGACGGAGGGAGTATTAACTAAAAATATTATTTTCTTATAAATATTTAGATAAGATTTCTTATGAGCATATTAAATCAATTTTTAATGAATTGAACTGGGTTGAAATGAGTTAACAAATGGGCCAGTTATTTTTGGATGGATTGGGCTTGATTTTGTGTTTGTCTTCTTACCTTCATACTCTTTTTACTTTTTTTTTTTAGAAATCATGAAATTTTTAGACAAACACCGTCACCAATCACTATAACGAGATAGACCTGTATTATAAATAATTGCATTAATGTGTTTTTCCCCCTCACAATAACGCTTGAGTATTAATATATTGGATTTGACTAAATTCAAATTTTCATGTAGAACCATTTCTGTGAGTGGACACATTAATGTTACCTTTCATGTAGAATCGTTAAATGGCATTTTTCAACATGGTAAGAGAAATCAAAATTTATATTTGACTTCAAAAAGAGCTCTCAACATAAACTTTTATTTTTTCAAAGAATATTTAGAATTTCTATCAATTTTTTGGGACATGGGAATAGAATTCTATAAATGCAACATGCAACTTTGACATAATAAATATGCTTCATCTTTATATATTTATCAATTTAAGCCTAACACTTGTTTGTCAAATTTTTCAACCATACAAAATTTCAAATTCTATCATATTGAAAAATATGCTTCGTGATAAGAAAGCCCCTAGAGAAGAACATATTCCTAAATGAAAGAAAATATAAATTAAAATCAATGGTCATGGAATTTTGAATTTCGAGTGAGTCTCAGAGCGAGGTATACCATAAATATTTGGAAGTGTAAATTAAAGGCGAGTTTCATAGGTCATAAGTCCCTAATATAAAAATGTATGCCCTAAGTGTTTATTTTGATTGTTTTTATTTTAAAAGTATGTTTTGCTATAAATTATATTTTCTATTATTGGCGTAATTATAATGTCATTTTTGTGAATTATAAGTATCTTCTTTGGTACACATTTTCAATTTATATATAAATACTGCTTGCATTTAGTTATACACTCTATTTAGTATTAAGGTGTTTTACTTAAAAAATATATATATGTAAAGTAAAATAAAAGAAAATGACTAAGTTTCGAAAAATCAATTGATCTTATGATTTAAGACAAATAGACTTTTCAAATTACAGAGTCGCCACTTGATTTTATAGTAAAACCAAGAAAACTTAAAATTTTATTTTCAAAAGATTCAAAACAGATAAAAAACAATTGAAAAGGGTTCGAAGTTCAAATGTACATTCCGAGAAGGTATTAGGCCCTCGAAATGTCCGCTAACTCGCGGTTGACCGGCGATTTGACTAAAATGACTTTTTATTTAATTCCTAAAACTATAAATAAGTAAAGTTTATTTTTATCTACTTGCTTGCTCTTATTTCTTCCAATTA
>CM040621.1:538895-582922 GCA_022817965.1 Solanum lycopersicoides
AAACACAAAACTCCTTGAAATGTTTAAATTAGATTTTTTGTGCTTGATTATTGATTTGATTTTTTTTTCTTGAATAGATTTTAGTAATATCAAATATTGTGATTTTTTAAATTTAAAATCAAATCAAAGTAAACTTAGGTATACATGGTTGATGTGATGTTGGATGCTTGTGCGAACTATGATAAGAGGATAATTCACTTAATTAACTTTATTTGTTTGTACTTAGATGTTTTAATTTGAATGGTTCAAACTTTAACTCATTAGGCATTGTTGTTTTAATTTTATTATTATTTAAGCACTCATTTGATTTGAATTTCTTTTTACTATTTTCGGTCTTGAATAAAGTCTTAATATCATGCAATCACCATTCGTATCAATCAATACTGCAATCTGCTACTATATTTACCTCCTCTATCATTATAATTATATTTTTATCACCACGACAATTATTATTATTTTCGCCACCTCCATCTCATAACTAGCACGGGAAAAGGTATACATTTTCCTTTAAATTTATTTCGAAAAATTAATTACACACTTAAAATATCAAAATAACTCAATATACACTTTCTTTATTTAAATAATTTAAAAATAAAAATAATAATTCACATTCAATTAAATTCAGAGATGTCTTTGAGAAGTTCTCTCATCCACAAAATGTAACCGTATGACAATGAAGAGTCGTACAAAGTCATAATATATTAACTTTGAGAAGGAAACCTACTAATTGTGTCTCAAGAATATTGTTTTTGTGGTCGAGAAATGCATAATAAAATAGAAAGATAATTAAGTACCTTCTAGTTGTGTTGATGAGTATATATCTTACAATTATTATGTAATTAATGCTATAGAGTTGCCTGAGCTACTTGATTATGATTGCGGATATACCGTTGGAGTTAATATCTCTAAAGATTATTTAATTTTAAAAAATTATTTAATAAAATTATTAAATTTTATTTTATGTCAATAAAATCATTTCACTTAAATTTTTATATTAATAAAATCTTTCAAAATAAATTAATTAAAAATATATCTTACATGACAAACTCTAAAATATGTGGTCATCCCTTTGGTTCTAGTCTTATTTCTGATGTTGATTCACTTTGCTTCTAGTATGATCATCAAAAGAAACAAAAAATAAATAAATTTTGAACTACAATGAAAGTTGTGGATTTTGATCATTGTTTTGTTAGGATCGAGATAATTAGATGTCATGCGAGAGATAGTAGAATCAACCTCGAAAGATTGTAAGTGAGAAGAAAAATGAGAAATATATCAAAAGAGAGACAAACATTTATGTGGTCAGTCAACCAACCTACATCCACAAGAAGAAATGAACAATTTACTATATATATATAATCTACGAGAGAAATAACCTTATACAATTCACTCAGAATAAAAATAGGTCCACACAAATGATAACAGTGTGTATCACTGTGTATCATCGTTTCTCCACATACATATATAAAACTTCCAAAGTCTATAAGACAATATCGTGAGCACTACTAAGTTAGAAGGAATTAACCTCAACTTATAGATTCATAAGTTTTTTCCTAAAAGAAAAAAATTAGTCAAATATGAAGACTTTGTGTTTTCCTTTAAGGAAAAGGAAAACACAATTATGATAACAAACTCAGGGAAAACATAGGGAGAGATATGAAATGATATCATGTTAAATTGTTAATTGTCTCATGCAATGAACATTTTTACTTTACTTGTGGTTTCAAGTGATATCGTTCATTATGATTGTGATTGTGCATATTGTTTTTTATTACTAATTGGGTGTCACACCTGCATAAGAATACTAACGATTGAGTTGGATACCACGCCTAATATGAATACTATGATTGTTTCGTGTTCAAAACATATCTGATAAAGGGGATTGAGTCAAGATGACTGAATTAGTGGTTCGAAAGGATCAAGGTATTGACATGCAAACTTGAGGGAGGGTATTAATAGGTTTGTCAAGAGAGCTAGTGGTGGTCTTCTATTTGGGAATATCTATGTGATAAAAATGTTATGTTATGATCTGATATGAGAGTGACACAAAGAGTAGGCCTGGAAACTTTTGGGGGTTGGGTAGAGTCGGTAGTGGAATGAGGTAGGAGGCTCGGATCAAAGTGTACTAATTTATGGGCATCATACCTAGGATGGTAAAAGCATGTGAATAGAAATTTGGGATGGTGTAACTATCCTATTACATGATTCTTTCTGCCTGTCTACTTATATTATATGGTAGGTTCAAGTCGATCGATGATGTCTACTAGTAAGTGTTGTTTGTATTGATACATCTCTTGCTATGCCATTAGACGTACATAATATGATTGATGTATTCAGTTATGTTTCATATGTGAAGACAATGATGATCTCTGATAGTTTCACTCTCCTTTTCTTATGGTGAAGATGTGCCTTATTTCCTTATAAATTGTATCTTCTTAGAAGCTCTTATACCTCTGTTTAGACTAAGCCCTTGGAGGACGGTAGTGTTTTTTTTGCGAATAACTATCAAGTTAAGAATTTTCTTTAAAAACCTTTTTTTTTTATTAAATTTATAATTAGAATTTTGATAAATATCTAAGGACTACAATACATATGTTTGACAAACTTAAATGATCAAGACTACTTAAATAAGGGCAAAGGGTCAAATATACCCTTGTACTAAAGGAAATAGTTTAATATTAACTTTTATCCCCTTTATGAGTCTGAGCCGTTAAAAATAAGAATACTTTTAAGTTTTTTCAATACACGTAAGCAACAACAACAACAACAACAAAAGGAAGAAGAGGAGAAATCCCCGTTTGGTCATAGATTTCTCAAATAATATTTGGAATTTTTTTTGGCAAATAGTGATTGTTCATACATTTTGTCATTATTTGTCAAATATTTTTGGCAAATATATCAAATTCTCAAATACTAGTTTTTTCTAGTATTTGGGTCAAATCTCATTACTTGGGATTTTTTAAAAATTGAAAGTTTATCCCAAACTTTTATCTTTTACAAAAACACCCTCTATAATTGTTGCTTACGTTGTATTACATATTTTTTTACGTTAATTTTAAAGTAGTGATGAAATATACGGTGAATGTGAAATGATAATATGATTATTGAGGAAATGATGAACAATCGGCTCAAGATAACAAAGTCATGTGTTTTGTCTACTTCACGATGTATGAAATGATGCTTGTTGCACTCACTCCAAATTATATCATTGCTCTAGTGTCATGGACACTATTTGTTATTGTTGTAACAAAGATCCATTTGACTTGTAATACAAACTTATGGTTAGTTTTGATATTTTTAAAACTTATGGATATAAGTTATATTTTTCTAAAAAAGTGAAATATATTTCCCAAATACTATGGCAAAACATATGGTGAAATTTCACCCAAATAATATTTGCCAAAATATTTAGAAATTTATGGCTAAACGCTAGCTAAGAATTAGAGTAATTTGCCTCTTTTATGACTTACACCTTATAATTTATTCTATTATTTTTAATGATTTACGCCTTAATCTTCTTAGTTCTTTATATATAAAGGCATAACAGAATTTCTTTTTCAATTATTTACCAAATAATGTGTATCTATGTACAACTTTTTTTTAACGTGGGCAAAATATTAAATAGTTATCCGTGTAAATTTCTGGCAAAGATTAAACAAATGTATGTGACACTTTAAATTGACCAAAAAAATAAAATAAATCGAATTACTGAAATTCTTGCTTTAAAATTAGGCAAGAACGTGGCTTCAAGCTTATTAAAAGCTATTCAATTTGTTTGTCTCACATACTTTTTTAGAATTGAATTTTAAAAAGAATAATTCATTTTTTATTTATAATTTTTTTAATTCTAATTTTTTATATATTTAAGAATAAAAAATCAAATAATATTTAATACATTCAACATATTTTTTTAATTTTTAATTTAAAAATCATATTTACTTAAATATTTAAATTAAAATCACAAACAAATTGAATCGGAAGAATTACTGAGTAACACAACATGTCTTTTTTTCCTTTAAGAATAAGTGAAAAACACAAACGTGTTCATTGTATCACAACAATAATTGAAGAAATTAATATAGAAAAAAAAGAAGCTAACAATTAATTCAACATGGACCATAGTCATTCAATTTGAATCTATCACACAAAAATATTTTTTTTTAATGGTTAAATAAAAGTCATTTAATTTTAGGGGTTATCACACAATTTTCCCCCCTATTTTTCTATTATTTTATTTTAAATAAAAGTCATCATGGACCATATCCATTCAATTTGTGTTAATCATACAAGACTTTATTTTTAAATGGTCCGCGGTTGTAACAATTTCTATCACATATTCTGTTGTTCGGGTGAACATTTTGTGCGTATTGAATAATTTTTCATTGTGTAATAGCTTGCAAATCACATAATGAATATAGTGTATTTGTATGGATGATCACCTTTCAAACTAACTGGAGTCATCTTAATTCTTGCCTCCTTCTAGAATATAGCTATGAATCATTACTAAAAAAACTAGACATATAAATCTCAAATTAAGCCCAAAATAATAGTTTGTTATGTTTCTAATAATTGACATAATCAATTCACCGAACAGAATAATTCAAACCAAAAAGAAAAAAATCAATCAAATCAAATGTATTTTAGTTCGAATTAAATTACACTTTTTGGAAATATTCTCTTACTTTATATGAAATTCGTGTTTGACCATATATAAGAAAATTAATTTAAACTTAAAATTATATTTTAAATTTGAAAAATAACTTAAGGTTTATAAAATATTTTCTAAATATTCTTTGACATATATATATAACCAAAACAGAGGTGAGATAATAACCCAAAATATACTTATAGAGGAATTGAACATCTTATTATTTTAAATAATTTAAAACTATTTTCCTCATTTTAATAATTAAAGTTCTTTTTACAATAAAAAGAAAATGAAGATCACATTGTTTTACACTTTTTTGACTACAAGTGTCGGTTGCTCACATAATCTTATTACTAAACTCTAATTAATTAATTGATGCATTTTTTACACGAATTAAACAAAACTATTATGATTGGTATAAATACAGTGTTAAGTAAACTTTTACCTAGTAAACACATTATATCGACTGAATCGAGCTATATGAGTTTGATGAGTTAAATAAATTAAATTTTAAACATAAGAATTCAATTTAATATGGTATATCAATAAATAAAAAGGGTATTTTTTCGTTTTTTGTGATATTTAGCATATTTTGAGAAAAATAGTACTGATAATTGAATGCTATTATAGTCTTAAAAAACAAAAGATTTTTGTCGGCAATTGTAAAAACATTGGTGATGCTTTGATAATTAACTTAGTAGTTCTTTTGGAATTTTGTAAATTTATTTACATTTAAAAAGAATTAATTATAAGGAAAAAAATAATTTTTTTAACATGATCCTATCTTGATTATTTATGTGGATAAATAATTTGAAATATCTACTTTTAGTAATATATACAATTAATATGAGACGAAAAGAGCTATTAGGTCCAATCGAACATTTAATTCTCACCAACTTCTTGTCCCAACCTTTATGATATTTTGTAATCACGTTTAAATAGTTATACATCATAGTTTTCACATGCACACATAATTGAATTATTTTACTCTATATAAAGAAGAGAAATTTAGACAATTTATCACCATCTCTTTTTCATTTTTTTGCTATATCGAAGAAGAAAAAATGGGTCTGAAAGGCAAGTTGATTGGTTCGATAGAGGTTAAGTGTGGAGGACACTTAATTCATGATATTTTGCATGGCAATCCTCGAAATGTACCTAACATAACCAAGATAAATCATTTTGAGATGGATCATGAAGGTGAAAATATAAAGATTGGCTCGATAGTTAGCTGGACATATAACGATGGTAACATACGTTTTCCTATCTCTGTGATTCACTTGTATCAATATAATTTATATATTTAGGTATATTTGGTATAGATAAAGTCATTTACCAAGAAAATATTTTTTCAAAAATAAATTGTTTGATGCTATTTGGTAGTAACAATGAAATATATCTTTTGTAAAATATTTTTGCACCAAAAGGGAAAAAACTTCATTCACTTATGAGCGAAAATTATTTTCTTGCAAGTATTTAAGCTTTCTTGAATATTGATATGTTTTTATGAGGAAATGATTTGTAATTTATTTTAATATTTATAGACGGGTCCGAAAAAAATAAAATTGTTAAGGAAGTGATTGAGGCAATTGATCCTGAGGAGAAATCGATCACTTGGAAGGTAATTGGAGGAGATCTGTTAGAGTTATATGATTCTCTTACTATTATCACATCGTGTGAACACAAGTGGACTACATGTTCATTTATATATGAGAAAAAAACTGAAGACACCCCAGAACCTCTTGTTCCATTCGGTTTCCTCCTTAATTTGATCAAGGAAATGGAGGGTCATCTTCTCAAATAATACAAGATGTATATGGTATCCGATAATTCTTATCGTTACGTATTTGTGTATGTCTACGTATAGTGCGTGTGGATTTATGAATACATATATATATCTATGTATCTCTATGTGTGAGTTTGCGTTATAAAATATATATAATGTATATTTTGTAATATTGGCTAATTCTAGCTAATGTGTCAAAAAAAATTAATGTTGTGTTAAAAATAAAGAATATGTCACTTTTCTATGGATGTATTGTAAGATATATTATGCTTCTTTTCGAGTATGAAATGAACTATAATGGCATATACAATTTGTATTTGTAAATGTGATATCTAATTCATTCTCAGCCTTTATTTATTTATTTATTTATTTATAGTTTTCCTAATTCTAAGATGGGGATTAATACTTATTAAAAGTTTCTTATGCAAAATTGATCAATAATCACAAATATTTATTTAGGGTGTATTTGATAAGGAAATATTTTTTTTAAAATAAGTAATTTATTTTTGTTTTATGATATTTGATTAGAAATAAATAAAATTAAAACTCTAATATAATTCACGAAAACATTATGATGACGGGATAAGAGTGGAAAGTTGGGTGGTGGTGGTAGTCAAAAGGGGTAGGGGTCATGCGTTGTTCGAGATTGGGGAGGAGATAATAAGCTTTGGTATATTATTAATGGAACTTGTATTTTTGCCTACTTATTAGGAAAGTCATTTTTCTCATTTTTTAAATCTTATTTTTGTTGAGTATTGGTGAGGTTGTGAGAATTGTACACGTAAAGAATTTATTTTCTTTGAAAGTAAAATATTTAGTGTTGAGTTGAGGTACTAAAATTAGATTCTTAAATTGCTGAGTATAATCTGAAATTACTTATTTTAATTAGTAATATTCATCGAAAATCTTACACATCGTAGATCATAATTTTCATGAAATCATTCATCAAAATATTAAAACAACATAAAAACCTCAATCTTTCCCCTTTTTGGATGAGGAAAAACTATGCACACATTATCACACTAAAATAACATACAAGACCCTCATTTAGCATCATTGAAAATTATATCATAAAGATAGACATAATAGTCAAATTATGTGTGGGGGAAATGTTCACAAGGGCTACATTGACACACGTTAAAATAAATTGTTAAAATATTTACGGTAATCATTATTAATATCAATGTACATATCAAATTTTAAATATAACTATTTGAACGAGAAAAAAAAACTTGTATTAAAACAGTGTCTATTGACTATGGATAACTTTACAAGAAAAGATTATTGAAAAGGTGTCAAATGAATTGATTGGGCTAAATTTAGGCATTTTCAAAATGAGTTGAGTTTTTAAATGGAAAAATAACTTAAATACACAACTATAAGTTTAGTATTATCTAATTTTCCCTTCTTTTTTTAAATATTACATAATTCCCTTTTTTTTAATTTTAATAGAAGTTTAGAGATACATAGCCTTCTCTCTCATATGACACACACTTCCCCAAGATCATGGCTATTTTTTCTCCACTAAAACACTCAATCTTCTGAATCACTTTTTGAATTTTGAATTATTACTTTTAATTAAACACATTTCACAATATTTAATATGCAATTTTGAACTTCAAAATTCAAAAATCTGAAATTTTTGAAAATTGAACTACCATTGTTCTCTGCTTCTTCTTCTTCTTCTTCTTTCCCCATTATCCGTCTCTGCTTCTTTTTCTTCTTCTTACTCAATCATCCGTTCTTCTTTTCTTCTCATTTTCTTCTTGTTCATCGATCTATTACATTATATTAATGGATCCTTTTACGAATAGGAGGATTTATGATTCGGAGGATGAAAATTGGAAAGAAAATAGAAAAAAGTCTTTGCATGATCCTATGAATGTTCGGAAGAATTCAAACAAAGATATGGGGGAATCTATAGTATGTTTTTAAAATTATAGTATGTTTGAACATAACCTTATAGTGTGTTATAGTGTTTATTCAATTTTATGATACATGAATTAATTGCGTGTCAGATGCCTTTCTATGTATCACGAGTATTTGAAATTGTTATCATGTATCAGACAATAAGTATGACTTAATATATATCGAATCAGTGTATTATAATGTTTAGTCGATGCATTGATACATGAATCAATTGCGTGTAAGATGCCTTTCTATGTATCACGAGTATTTAAATTGTTATCATGTATCAGACAATAAGTTTAATATATATCGTCTCAGTGTGTTATAGTGTTTAGTCGATGCATTGATACACGAATCAATTGCGTGTCAGATGCCTTTCTATGTATCATGAGTATTTGAATTTTTTATCATATATCAGTTGCGTGTCAAATGCCTTTCTATGTATCACGAGTATTTGAAATTAGTCGATGCATTGATACATGAATCAATTGAGTGTCAGATGATTTTATATATATCATGAGTATTTGAAAATAGTTATCATGTATCAGACAATAAGTTTAATACATATCGACTCAGTGTGTTAGTGTTTAGTGGATGCATTGATACATGAATTAGATGTGTATCATATGTTTTTTATGCTATATGAATTTTTGAAAACTGATATCATGTATCAGTAAGGTATTAGTTGTTTATTTAGTATTAGTTATTTTATTTAGTATTTATATTTAAAATCGTTAAAATTTGTTGTTTTTTTCAAATTGCAGCCACACAAGTACAAGATAAAAAAGATTCCAACACATCCAATAAGGTTTGCTGTCAATTTTAACAACACTTTTCTGAAGGACTTTGAAAAATATATGGGGGAGAATGTAATCCAACTGTTTTGGGATACAATTTTTGGACCCTTTTTAGATATAATCTTGAATTTTCAAAATTTGAAAGTGTTACTCAATTACGTGCTGAATTAATGTTTCTTCATGAGTTGTTACCGTAACTTAAGCTGATTTAAATAACCAACTTAATTGTTCCATTTTTTCTCCCTTTTTATCTTAACAGTTATTAAGTTACTGTGTATCATTTACTATGTATCACAATGTTCAATGTATCACGCGACGGCAATTTTAAGGGATTATTAGTAAATACTAAATTAGTCGGGACAGAATGTAATTATTATATTTCACTATGGGATTCCTTAAATTTTTACTTTTTAAATAGGACGATTATTGACCCGCTTATGTGACTAGGCAAAATGATGATCATAACTCAACTCATTCAATTCTTACTAAGTTTAGTTGTTCTATTTGTTTTGTCATGACATTTTAGTAACGAATAATTTTTATACCTATATTATAGCTACATATGACATACTTCCTCCGTCCCATTTTATGTGACAACATTTGACCGGGCACGGAGTTTAAAAAATAAATGAAGACTTTGAAATGTTTACTAAATTGTCCTTCAAAAGTAGACTCACTTTTCTCTCTCCTCATAAATGTATTTGAGTACTATTTTTAAAATTAAGTGGGACCAACAAGGGTAAAAAAAATTTTATAACTTTAAATACTTACCATATAAGGACATGTGACATTCTTTTTGGGACTAACCAAAAAGGAAATGGTGCCAGAGACGGAGGGAGTATTAACTAAAAATATTATTTTCTTATAAATATTTAGATAAGATTTCTTTATGAGCATATTAAATCAATTTTTAATGAATTGAACTGGGTTGAAATGAGTTAACAAATGGGCCAGTTATTTTTGGATGGATTGGGCTTGATTTTGTGTTTGTCTTCTTACCTTCATACTCTTTTTACTTTTTTTTTTTAGAAATCATGAAATTTTTAGACAAACACCGTCACCAATCACTATAACGAGATAGACCTGTATTATAAATAATTGCATTAATGTGTTTTTCCCCCTCACAATAACGCTTGAGTATTAATATATTGGATTTGACTAAATTCAAATTTTCATGTAGAACCATTTCTGTGAGTGGACACATTAATGTTACCTTTCATGTAGAATCGTTAAATGGCATTTTTCAACATGGTAAGAGAAATCAAAATTTATATTTGACTTCAAAAAGAGCTCTCAACATAAACTTTTATTTTTTCAAAGAATATTTAGAATTTCTATCAATTTTTTGGGACATGGGAATAGAATTCTATAAATGCAACATGCAACTTTGACATAATAAATATGCTTCATCTTTATATATTTATCAATTTAAGCCTAACACTTGTTTGTCAAATTTTTCAACCATACAAAATTTCAAATTCTATCATATTGAAAAATATGCTTCGTGATAAGAAAGCTCCCCTAGAGAAGAACATATTCCTAAATGAAAGAAAATATAAATTAAAATCAATGGTCATGGAATTTTGAATTTCGAGTGAGTCTCAGAGCGAGGTATACCATAAATATTTGGAAGTGTAAATTAAAGGCGAGTTTCATAGGTCATAAGTCCCTAATATAAAAATGTATGCCCTAAGTGTTTATTTTGATTGTTTTTATTTTAAAAGTATGTTTTGCTATAAATTATATTTTCTATTATTGGCGTAATTATAATGTCATTTTTGTGAATTATAAGTATCTTCTTTGGTACACATTTTCAATTTATATATAAATACTGCTTGCATTTAGTTATACACTCTATTTAGTATTAAGGTGTTTTACTTAAAAAATATATATATGTAAAGTAAAATAAAAGAAAATGACTAAGTTTCGAAAAATCAATTGATCTTATGATTTAAGACAAATAGACTTTTCAAATTACAGAGTCGCCACTTGATTTTATAGTAAAACCAAGAAAACTTAAAATTTTATTTTCAAAAGATTCAAAACAGATAAAAAACAATTGAAAAGGGTTCGAAGTTCAAATGTACATTCCGAGAAGGTATTAGACCCTCGAAATGTCCGCTAACTCGCGGTTGACCGGCGATTTGACTAAAATGACTTTTTATTTAATTCCTAAAACTATAAATAAGTAAAGTTTATTTTTATCTACTTGCTTGCTCTTATTTTCTTCCAATTATCTATTAAGGGAAAATAACTAGGAGGATTATTCTTAAGGGAAGAGAAACAAGTGTAGACTAAACTAAAAATTTTTTAAAAAAATAAGTAAAATATAAAATAACTATTTACCCTTTTTGGAAAATATATAAAAATAACGAAATGACTATCTTTGAGGATTAATTAAATTAAAACCAAAGCAAAATAATATTAGTCAACATAATCGCAAATAAATAAAGAGATAGAGAAAGGAAATTGGAACTTGGGCCCAAGTTCTTGGACCTGTCCTATGCTAAAATTGCTCCCAAATGGCTTTGGGCCCAAAATCTGCTAGGCCTGTGAAAATTTGTGGGCTTTTGGCTGAAAGTAAAAAAAAGATTTCTTGGCTGAAGAAATTGAATTGGGCCTATTTAAAAGATTGGATGGGCTGGAGGGGGTAATTTAAGTTTGGTCGGCCGGAAATATGAAATGGGCTACTGACAATTAAATTGAAGTTTGGCCCAATTTTTTCTCAAAGTTGAGTTAAGTTGGAAGTCTAGGATGGATTAAATTTAAGAAATAGCCTAATTGTGTTACATTAGTAATTTGGCTAAACCTTAAATAAGACAAATTAATATTAATTAATTAACGAGCTTCTTAATCTTAAAAAAATAAAAAAAATAAAAAAAAATTATTTAATCGTAAACTTAGTGATTCAAAAATATAACCATGATTTAAACTAATTTAAAAGACTACTCACTAAATTTAAAATGTTTTTGAGATGTTTTTTTTTTTTTGAATAATCATAAAATATATTAATTATATACATAATTATGTAAAATATATATTATCTAAAACTTTAAGAAACGGCAAAGATTATTCAAAATAATGCAAACTTTATATTTTTTTTTTAAATTTACAAAACTAATTATTTTAAATTGTTTGAGAATTTAAGAAGCTCATTAATTAATTCCTACCGGGGAGGGTCAAAATTGGGTGTCAACATAAGGTATGTATTATTTATGCATAGAAATTCAAGATATTAGTAACGCAACGAGTTTTGAAGCATGCATTAGCATATGGTTAAAGACACAAGTGTCATTCAAAACCTTTTACGTACTTTCCACCATATTTGTGGAGGGTATTTTTGTGCATAAATAAAAAGAATTAGAATGATTGAACACATTATTTTGATATACCAAAACAAACTAACACCGCATAAGAAATAATATCATCATAACCAATGCAAACATAACCAATACATTATTATATTCAGCGATAAAAGACATAAAGCGACACCTGAAGTTGTCCCGAATTTTTAAAAAGACACCTAAACTATGCAAGTGTCCTATTACCTCCCTAAACAATCCTGAACTGATATTATTACATCATTTTTGTCCACCTGGCATGGAGAGTGTATGCACTCTCTTAAAGAGCGTGAACAAACTAAAAAAACGAATATAATTTTATTTTTACAAGAAATTTACTATAAAATATATATTTTTATTTTTCTTATTATTTTAACTTTTCCTCCTTGTTATTTTTTTCTTTTTCTTTCTTCCTTCTTCTTCAAAAATTCATTGTCATCTTCATTAACTTATCACTTTCAATGTCACTTTTTACCACAACTCTATCTCTCTTTTATTCTACTATTAGTTTAACTCTCTTCAATTTTAAAATTATATCTAGATATTTTATATATTTCGAACAATGTGATAAACCCATTAGATTTCAAGATGATTAGTAGACATTATTTAGTTTTCTATCCAAATTCTAATTAGACTTTTTCAATTTTCGAAGAATTCTTATGCTTTCAAAATTATCATTTCTAGTTTTGAATTTATATGGAAATGAGATAAATTAAATGATGATACCTTCAAAATTTTGATCTTTCTTAGAAAAATAATTAGTTTTGTTATCAATAATTCAACAAAGTCTAGAAAATAGTATAATTTTGGAAAGTAAGAAATTTGACAAAATAAGAAGAAGAAAAGAGAAAGAAAATGGAGGGGCTCAACTTGATATGGGTGTTGGGTTAGGTGAGGATGAAAGGTGAAGAAGAAGAAATAAAGAAAGAAAATGGAGGGAGCTTGAAAGTTGGGTGGAAGATGAATTAAAAATTAAAATAAAATAAAAATAAAAATAAAAATAATAAAACTAAAATAAGTCAAAAAGTAAGAGAAAGAAATAAAGAAAAACTTAAAATGAAAAATAATAATATTTCAAATTGAATTAACACGTGTCACACAATGATTGGTGTGTAATTACACTTGTCATTTAAAATCTGAAATTGATCCAAAAGTGATGTAATAATATATGTTGGAAATAGTTTAGGGGGGTAATAGGATATCTGCATAGTTAAGGTGTCTTTTTAAAAATTCGAAACAACTTCAGGTGTCACTTTATGTCTTTTCTCTATATTCAACACTATTCTTATACACCCTACCAAATGATCTCTGTTAGATTTTTCACACAATTAAAACCTATATAAAGACAACTTCCAAGCGTTTTCTCACCACATTCTTTTCACAAACATTTAGTTATATAAAAGAAGAACACGAATATGGGCGTGAAAGGCAAATTGACTGCTTCCGTAGAGGTGACATGTGGAGGACATTTGATTCATGATCTTTTCCACTCTAATACCCATCATGTACCCAACATTAGTCCTAATAAGGTCAATCGTTTTGAAATTCATCAAGGTGGAATCATAAAAGTTGGTTCGATAGTAAGCTGGAAATATTACGCTGGTAACACACCTTTCTTTACTCTCCCATATTTATATATGTATATATGTATGAAATACGTGCATGTTTTTTTACTTATATGTGTGTTTGATCTTTTCAAAAATATTCTGCATCATAAAAGAAAAATATCTCCTTTCACTTGCATGTGGAAGTTATTTTTTAACAAGTTAATTATTAAATAATTTGGTTATAAAAAATGAACATTAGATACTTTTGGAGAAAATTAGGAAAAACAAAATAGACAAGATGAAGGTATAATTATTTTCTTAATGCATTATATTTTATTATAATGAGGAATTGGACAGGTGAATTGAGCTAACATCTCTTCTATTTTCTTATTCTAATGATTATAGATGGAAAAATGAAGATTGTTAAGGAAGTTATTGAAGCAGTCGATCATAAGAAGAAATCAATTACCTGGAAAGTAATTGAAGGAGATCTGTTAGAGTTGTACAACTCGTTTACTATTATTTCATCTTTTGAACCTCAGTGGACTATATGGACGTTAGCTTATGAGAAGAAAACCGCAGCCACCCCAGACCCTCTTGCTTTCTTGGGTTATTTCATTGAATTGACTAAAGATATCGAAGGTCACTTTCTCAAAATATAAAAAAATTGGTATCCAATTACTCTATACAAACATGTGTGTGTTTGTGCTTGTGTGATGAAAATTAATAATATTGGCTAGTTCTAGCTAGCGTATGAAATAATTCAATATATAAAATTGTGTTTGAAAAAACACGTTACATATGTTACTCGATAGCTATCCTTTTTATGGATGTATTTCTAATGGTTGTTGCTATATGTAATTTATAATTATTATAAATTGAATGTTGCCAAGTTACTGATTATTTTCCTTTCTTTTCAATTTATTTATTTTTATTTTTTACTTAGTGTTTCGCTTTCAGATTAAATTTGAATAGCACGTTACATGTTTCATTTGAAGGGGGAACTTCCAATTTTAGAGTTCCATATAAATAATATTGGAAAAACTAAATATATAATTACGTTACATTTCACTACCATATTTACTATTATTACATTTTCCTTTAAAACATTACGTCTATTACTACTAATTAAGAGTCTCCTACCATATATTAAGGAAGATATATGCATTTTTGCTACCAGAAAACTAAAATAGGGAGAGAGGCTAGTGAGATCATGTACCCCAGATACATGTGAATCATAAGAGATACATGTATCTATATGTATGTGGCGTGATTCACATGTATCTAAGTTATCCGATACAGGAAATCCACTTCACTACAATGTATCTAGAATAAATTTGACTCTATGTATCCTGAGATACATGTACATCTGAATGTATTTGAATGTATCTGGATGCACAAAAATATGACAAATAAATAATATTGCAAACTAGAGTATATCTATATAATTAGATCATAAACTAATCGAATTTACGTAAGCTCCGCAACAATATTTACTTAAGGTACTTCCTATAATATATGTCCACTGTTTTGATGCGTTAAGACAAATATTTATTTTTTTAGAATTTATATGATACTTAAATACAGAAATATTATTCACCTTGATATACTTTTCTTATACTTAGCAGCTTTATAACAATAATTTAGTAAACTTAATTTAATATTGTTTGAAAATTTTGAGTTGCTTTTAGAAACATATAACCGCAAGGAGTGTGGTGAAAAAATGGAACCACTATTATAAATTGATATAGAAATATAAAAAACATTTAGAGTTTTTAAATTAGTTGAATAATGTATTTTTTATAGAAATAAAAAAATAATCGCGTTTTATTTTAAAAACAATTAACAGCTTGTTTGGATGGTTATTATTTCATAATATATTATATTTATACGATATAGTACTGACATGTACTATATTGTTTAAATGTTATAAAATAGATGGTATAAATTTTCTGACCTTACATCACAAATATGAGCGTCTGGCGCTAACTGAAAAATAATTTCTCCATATGATTGAAAAATTAAAGTCATTTTTTGATTTAACTTTAGAAAATGGCTTCTTTTTTAAAAAATAATTTTCTAAATATTTTGATTAACTAAATATTAAAAAAATTCAATTTATTTCTTGCATACCTTACACAACCCTAAATATACTCATAAGGAATCTCCATTAGTCCCCTCATTACCATTAGGGGGAAAAAAGATTGAAAAAGAATGAGAATATCATATTAATACATATTTATTGCATTGGAGGCTCACATACATAATAATATAATTTTCAAACATAATATTATTTATTTCAGAGGATAGCTAGAACTAGCCAATATTATCAAATATCAGCAATACACACACACACACACACACACACACATATATATATATATATATATATATTATTTATTATTATTATTGTTATTATTTTATTTCGTGAGAAGGTGACCCTCTAGATGTTTGGTCAATTGTATGAAAGCACCCAAAGGAGCGAGGGGTTCTGGAGTATCTTCATTTTTCTTCTCGTAGATAATTGTTGATGTAGCCCATTCATGTTCACTAGATGTGATAATAGTGAAGGAGTTATACAACTCTAACACATCTCCTCCGATCACTTTCCAGGTGATTGATTTCTCATGATGATTGATCGCTTCAATCACTTCCTTAAGTAACTTTTCTTTTCCATCTATAATCATTTAAAAAAAATGTTACACCAAACTCAAATGTTTAATTCCTTATAAAAGATCTAAATATCCATAAAATAATATCATCATCTTATTTATTTTGTTTTCCCTTATTTTTCATTTTCCTAAAATATATCTTAGGTTTGAGTAGCTTGGACTGATCATAGGGTTCTTTAATTTGAAGGAAATTTTGAGTGCTAATGATTAGTAATAATTAAGTTTTAGTTAGAGCGAGTAAAAAAAAGTAAAAAGTTAAAATATTTTAATTAAGGAAATAACTTTCACCTACAAGGGAAATAAATTAGTTTTCAAATATGATGCAAAATAATTTACTTGAAATATATGTATGGTAATTAATTAAACAATGTCAAATAACTTTTTCACGAAAATAATTTTCTTGAAAAATGATTTCCATTTTACGAAATATATCTATATAGAAAATTGATGAAAACAAATCATGCATAAAGAGAGTGTGAGATTGAAAGCGTAAAACTGTATGTTACCTTCAACATATTTCCAACTAACAATTGCACCAACTTTAAAGCTTTCACCTTCGGGAATCTCAACATGATTGACCAATGGACTTACGTTTTGTATATGATGAGTATTGGTATGATACATATCATAGATCGAATACCCTCCACACTTTACCTCTACTGAAGCAACCAACTTGCCCTTCAAACCCATATTTGTTTTTAGTATAGCAATTAGAAATGTGAAAAGAAAGTGGTGATAAAATATTTGGACCTTATAGTCTTTATATAGATTTTAATTTGTTGTGAAAAGCTACCTAATTTGAATTTAATTAACCAATCTTTTCTTTTTAGATATGTATAAATAAGAATAAACTTGAAAAAACAAAATAAAATATCTTACTCCCTTCTTAAATTTTTACATGTCACAGTTAGACTTGACACACTCATTAATTATATCTCATCAAACACAATCTATTTCTCATCAAAATATTATTATTTTTTTTAAAAATAATTTTTAAAATTTAGCCGAACAGACTAGAAGAAATCTAGGATGTAAATAGCATTTGACTTTCTTGGCTAATTTATTGAATAATATTAATTATTTAACTTTTTTGACCAATTTGATGGTCATATCTATTTGTATTGGCTCGTGCCTATTTTTTTTAATTTTTTTTTGGTTTAATATAAATTAGACTATGGTCAATGGAAGATGTCACGTTTCAACCACAATAATAAAAAAATAATTACACTTTTGCTCATTAAATAAATTGTTCTTTAATTTTTAAGAATGTTTTAATATAAAATATAAAATTATACTTTATGAAAATGTTATTTGTCTTGAAAAGCAAAAATTTAAAATCAACACCAAATAGAAACAAAAGCGCCGATGACCCAAAATAATATCCGTTTTTTTTGGGTAATAAAATATGATTAATTAATACATGTCTCTTTTATTTGTAAGAAAAAAATATCATACATAATAATCTTAAAAATAGATTGTCTTGAGATTAAATTTTCACTCTACTTGTTCAATGAACAAACTTTCAAAATTATAAGAAAAAACTTATTAAATTTTAAGTTATTAAATAATTTTAAGCAAAAGCGTATCTAAAAGGTAGAGACGAAGTTCACCTAAATAGGGGGCGGCTCAATAACTTTGTTAGACTAAACCAAACTATAAAAGGAGCATTAAATTTTTCTTTAAAAATTGTAATAACTTTTTTCGATACATTAATAGTATAGTCAAAGGTTTAATCACTCTTGAATATTGATAATCTAAATAAAGATTTTAACCAACATTTATAAAAACTTTTTCAGTAGATTGATGCTACTGTAAACATTATTTTACAAACAATATAATCATTTAGAAAAGTATTAAGTTTTTCACTAATCAAACTCATCCTTTCGAGTTGTCATATTTAAATTCTATAATAATAATACTTAAAAGATCAATATATACCAATGAAAAAAATAAAATAATAAAAATGTGATTCAAGCAAGTGAAAACTTTTTTGGAACTCCAATATATTTATTACAATTCTTTTAATGCATGATATAATTTTTGCAAATATAAATGGTATATCATAGCAAATTATTAATTCCAAATAAATGTTATAGCTACAATTTTATTTAATTCTAATTTGTAGCAAATACTTTGTTATTCATCTCTCTCTCCTGAATCTCGTTCCACCTCTCACTTTATACCAATACAAATGTATAAATTGTGTTTGTATAAAGAGAGAGAAAACTGTATATACAAATACAAATACAAATGGATGAGGGATGAGTAAGATTTGTTATGTATCCCAGATACATGCAAATCCACTTGACTACAATGTATCTAGAACAAATTTGACCTCATGTATCTTGAGATATATGTATATCTGGACGTATCTGAATGTATGTGATGCACTAATTATATCTAAATAATTAGATCGTAAACTAGTGAAATTTATGTAACTTTCCCAACAATACTTTATGCATTTCCTATAATATATGTCCACTGTTTTGATGCGCTAAAACAAATAATATTTAGAATTTAGATATATTTAAATAAAGTAATATTATTCACCTTGATATAGTTTTCTTATACTTAGCAGCTTTATATACATAAATTTAGTAAAACTTAATTTACTGCATTATATTGTTTATTTACAATAACGTCTAACATGTACCTAGAAATAATAACCCAAGTGTATGGTGAAAACATCGCACCAATATCATAAATTGATATAGAAATACAAAAAATATATAGAGTTTTTAAATTAGTTGAATAAAATATTTTCTGTAGAAATAAAAATAATCATGTGTTTTTAAAATTAATTGCTTGTTTAGATGGTTATTATTATAATATATTATATTTATATGGTAGTATAGTACTGAATTGTATTAGATATATTGTTTGAATAAATATATTATTTGAATAGATTGTATAATTTTTCGATTGTATTATGTACACAAATATAACGACTCGACACGGATTCAAAAATGATTTCTCCATAAGATTAGAAAAATAAAGTAAAAATTAACTTAAAAAATGGGTTCTTTTAAAAAATTAATATTCTAAATATTTTGATTAACTAAATATTTTAAAAAATAAATATATTTCTTGCATACATTAGACCACCCTAAATCAATACTCATAAGGAATCTCCATTAGGGAAACAAAAAAAGGAAGATGGAAAAATAGTGAGAATATCATATTACTACATATTTATTGTAGTTATAATTGCATTCATAGATGGAGGCTCACATACATAATTTATTTTTCAAACATAATATTATTTATTTTACATATATTCTTCAAACATAACATTATTTATTTTATAGGGTAGTTAAAACTAGCGAATATTATAAATAGTCATCATACAAGTATCAATACCATAAATATTTTATTTCACGAGAAGGTGATCCTCTAAATGTTTGGTCACATCTAGAAAAACACCCAAGAGAGCGAGGGGCTCTGGAGTATCTTCATTTTTCTTCTCATAGACAAGTGTTGATGTAGTCCATTCATGTTCACTGGATGTGATAATAGTGAAGGAATTGTACAACTCTAGCACATCTCCTCCGATTACTTTCCAAGTGATCGACTTCTCATGATGATCGATGGCTTCAATCACTTCCTTAAGATGCTTTTCTTTCCCATCTATAATCATTAAAATAAAATGCAATAGATGATATTACTCCTCATTTAAATGTTTAATTCCTCATTAGAGATCTAAATATTCACAAAATAATATGAAATATACCTATATAGAAAATTGATACAAGCAAATCATAGTGATAGAGAAAGAGAAAGTGAAAAAATATGTTACCTTCGATATATTTCCAACTAACAATCTCACCAACTTTTAGAATTTCACCTTCATAAATCTCAAAATGATTAATCAATGGGCTTATGTTGCGTATATGATGCGTATTGGTATGATACGTATCATGAACTGAGTGTCCTCCGCACTTCACCTCCAGCGAAGCAACTAACTTTCCCTTCAAACCCATATTTCTTTTACTATATAGCAATAAGAAGTGAAAATAAAGTGGTAAGAAAATGTTCAGACCTTATAGTCTTTATAGAGATATTAATTAGTCGTGGAAAACTAGTTAATTGGTATATATACTATACACCACATATATGTATTAAATATTATTAGTGGGATTCGAAATATCATGTTGTGTAAAATTAGATTTTAGTTAGTCAAATTTGAATTTCAATATTTTACGAAGCCATGCTAATTAATTAAACAATTTGATGAAGATGCATTTATAACTATTAATGTATATTCATTTTTTAAGATTGAAGTTTACAATTTACAAATAGTTGGTTCTTAATATTTAAGGAACACAAAAATAAAAAAATTAATTTTTCTTTAAGTCTCACTTATTAAATTACACTAAATATATAATCATTTTGTTGTTACTAATTAAAAAAACTACACAAAATAGACTCAGTTGTGAAACTATTTACGAAAAAATTATGTGGTTAAACAAACTTATATTTATTTAGTCATCATAGTTGCAGTTTGTTACAATTATCACTCACAATTAACATTAATTGTTAATTACGTGGATTGGGTTCAAGTTTGTATAATTAATCAGGTTTGTATAATTTTTCACGATGTATAATTCGCAACTAACAATTCTTCATTTGATTTGTAATTATTTCCTTTGGTTTTTCACTTTTATCATCATATACATGCAAATAATTTTTTAAAGTTTGTATAAATTAAACGCGTAGTAATCATATTTTGTATAGTATAATATGTATAGTATAATTTGTTTAACTGTTTAAAGTTCAGATGTTTATGTTTGTATAAATTTGTTATATCGAGTTTTATCATATTTGAATAATTTTAGAATTTATATTACTCAATTATATAAATACACGTGAATTGTACAAATTTATCCGTGAATCATACAAACGAGATAGAATTATACAAACTATTGTCCTCTCTCGCTTGTCTCTTTCCTCCCTCCCCGAATCTCGCTCGCCATTTTTCTCTCTCTCTCATTCTCGCTCGCCCCTATCCTTTCCTATCATGTAGTTACAAATCATAATTAGCAAATTATAGCTATCATACCTAATTAAATTATTTTGAGTGGTTATATACGAATTTTTTTTTAACCCAAATTGGACCTAATTAACCCAAACTATTTATTATTTGTACACCTATCGCCCAAATTATTTATCTTCTTACCTCACTTTCTTCTTTCTTATTTCGCGCACGAAGTCAACATCTACTATGAATTAAATCTCTGTGATACACCATGACGATATATTGATATCATATTTGTATCATATAGGACTGAGCTTAGTCCTCTGTAATACTCTGTTGCTGGATTGATACCCTATCAATATCATATAGGATTGCCTTCCATTTTAAGAAATAAATAAGAAACAATTAAAAGAAAATTATTAATGTTACAATCTTATTTATTAAACTCTGAATAAGTAGAAAATGTGTTCTTTGTGATACTCCATTGGTGTATTAATACCATATCGATATCATATAGGACTGAGCTTAATCCTCTGTGATAACTCCATCAATATATTGATACCCCTTTTGTATAATATAAGATTGAATCTTTTTCTTTTTTTTTAAAAATAATTAATAGAAAATTGTTAAGTCACAATCTTATTTATTAAATTCTAAATTGGTAGAAAAAAGTTTTTTTGTATATTTTTTTCTCTTTTTGCAATTTTTTTTTAAAAATTGTATGTAAATTATGATTCTTTTTAAATTTGTTATTAATTGAAAAAATTGAAAAATTAAAACATACCTCAATGATACCACGACAATATGTAGATATATTGTAATGGTGTCATGGATGATTGAGTAATCTCATCGGATGATTAAGAAAAATCTCTTTGACATTGAAACCATCAGAATATATTATATTTTGATGGTATTAAGAAGGAAGAAACACTCATTTAATAAATACATTGTTCAGTTATTCTTTTATACCATCAGAGTGTACTCATACAATGTGATGTATTAAAAATTAAAAAAAAGAGTGCGTGTTGACGTTAGCATGACATCAAAATGCGAATTATATGTCATTTAAATTTTTTAAAAATGTAAAAGTAAAGGAATATTTTAAAGATAAATATTTTACTTTTTTGGAGTATAAGTCTTTTTTTCTCTTATTAATTTGACTATGATTAAAATACGAAGATACAATATTATCACTTTAGTAGAGATCATATATATATTCCTTGGTGATTTCATTGGCTAATCAACATATTTTCCTAAATAAGGTTTTATTTTATGTCCTATATTATTCTTTTGCTTTTCTAATTGAAAATCTCAATAACATATATATTTTAAAAACATTTACGTTGCACGTACAGCTCCATATACAATACTATAAAACAGTATACATGGATAAAAAAAATATTATGTATAATATATAAATCTTGTATAAAGTGTATAATAACGTATAAAAAGTTTTTATACACAAACATAAGTTAAGTTGTGTATTTATACATAAAATATAAATTACGCAGTGCAATATTTTTATCAAAAGTAAACATAGAGCGTAATCTTCCCTTTTAATATGATATAATATACACATATCGAATATGTTTGTAAATATATTCAAAATACCTATTTAATGTATTAATATCAAACTGAAACTGAGAAATGCTTCTTAAATATGTGTAAATAAGGATAAATTAGAAAAAAATTAAACAAATATGTTCCTGATTTAGAAATTCATTTATTTTGAACCAACATAAAAAATATAATAACACCAAATAATATGGAGGGGAGGGATTATAATAAAAATGTCACATGCGTAAATTTATTTCTCAATAAATACGCTGCCAAACTTTGAAAATTTGAGATTTGATAGTTTGTGCAATAAATGCTTAGCCTGGTATAGGATTAGGCATTTTAAGAAAATCTTATCATATGCATTAATAAGATATCTAGAAAGAAAGCTTATTAGAGCACGTATAAAAAAGGCTATAATATAAAATTTTAAAAATAGCAAAAATAAAAAATATATTAGCGTCCTGTAACTATAATTTTGCCATTTGCGCCTCATAGCAAACAATTCGCTATGGAGCATCTGATTTATATAAATTACGACGATTTATATATAATCGGGCATCTGTGTCTATGAAAATTGTGTTTGTATACGTATATGTTCTTTGTGTTAGACTAGAGTGGTGACCGAGATTAGGAGAGAAAGGAGAGAAGCGAGAGAGATTGTATATGAATATAGGTTAGATAATTGTATATGAAAAACTGTCAAAATTCAGTTTACCACAATATAATGACCTTAAATCCCGAAAGTCAATGAAAACTCATTCCAAATCGACCTTTAGATCAACAATTTTTTATTTCTATACTTTAGGGTTTAAAATCTCAACAAGCGGTATGCATCGGTGGGTTCGATTTATTGGTTCTCGAATTTTAAATATGTTAAACGAATAATCAAACTAATAAGATTATTTTTTATCGGTTTTTGATTTATCAGTTTTGGTCCTTAACGGTTCGATTTTTTATTTAACCAATAAGAAAATACTTATAAAACAAATATATGACTTTTCTAATAAATTTGACACGACAACACCATAATGTAACTTTGCAAATGATCATAAAATAAAAACAATAATAACAAACCTGAAAAGAATTGTACGAGTGTAACACAAGAAAAATAAGAGGAATTGGTTCTTAGTTTAGATTTAGACATTTTGTAGAATGTGAACTTATGAACTCGAAGTCACTGTGAAGTGTGAGTGAAGACTAAAGGACAAAGAGAGTAACTAGTAAGGTATTGAGATTAATATTATGTACAACTAAAAGTATTAAATTACTAGTCTTAATAATTATCAATATATTTACCTAATATCTCAATATAAAAATCAATACCGAGCAAATTATAACCGAATTTTTTTTATGGAACCATTAAAAATTGTTAACCCAATAAACCAATAACACTTTATTTGATTCGGTTTATCGGTCGGTTCAATATTTGCACACCCTAATCTCAACTTAATGGATTGGAACATGAAATATGAAAGAGATGTTCTTGGGAAAAGAGTAAAATAGGGTTAGAAATAGATACCCAATGATTATGAACGAAAAACGCATCAACAATCACCTCATATCGATTTTTCTAGCTCCCAAAATGTTAAAAGTACGAAATGAGTTCGAACATTTAACTCAACAATTTCGTCACAAAAACTCATTTGTCGTCGCTGAAAAAATATTTGTTTTGTCACTAAACGTATGGACTATCAACCTTGAAAACATCTTTTTGACCTTCAAAACTCATTCAGAATCCTATTAACACCTTGAAATACCCCTTGAAACTCATTTCGGTCAAAAATTTAATTTTTTCCTAAATATTCAAATCACAACCTAAGGCATCAGGACTCTATCCGATCACCTTACTAGACCGAACTCGATGTTCTGGACACAATAAAATTGACGAAATCTCCATAAGACGCTCGAAACTCATAATGTTGATCAAAGTCGATCATATAAAAAATTCTCAACTCAAAAGGGAAAAAATCACCAAAAACACACCCGATCACATCAAGGACCACACCAATTATTCCCTCAACCCAAACTAAGTGTTGTTTGTTAATTAAGCGCTTACCGTCATGTCAAAAAGCTATATCCAACAATCTCCTTCCCAACTCCTGCCTTATGCCGAATTTTGCTCTTGGAAATCGCACGTACGACCTTAGCTCTGATAACACTTGTTACGTTCAAATGCTTGTTATTATGCCAAAAGTTATAGTTGATAGCAAAAGCACAATTCTATTTCTTAACTAAGTCTACCAAGTAAGTATCATGCTCGATCGTGACGCCGATCCGGACCACCTAGCCCCTTGGGCCTTGCCATAGTACAAAAAATGTCACTGTGAAAGTCAAATTTATAATTAAATCAAAGACTAACTATAAACAAAGTGAACTAACACTACATAACATGTGACAATAAATATGTGGTTTATAAGTTTTTTTCAGCTAATTAAATTCCATATAAATCTACAAGTTCTAACCACTTTCTCACCACTTACTGTTCACAGGTTCTTGTTATTTGGTGGAAAAGAAATTATGGGCGTTAAAGGTAAGTTGATTGTTTCAACAGAGGTGAAGCGTGGAGGACATTTGATTCATGATACTCTCTACTCCAATACTCATCATATACCCAACATAAGCCCCTAGTAAGGTAAATCATTTTCAGATTCATGGAAGTGAAATCATTAAAGTTGGTTTAATTATTAGCTGAAAATATAACGAGGATAAGACATACTTCGCTCCTCTCTCTCATGATACTATTTTCTTAAATCAAATTTCTATATTTGGTTACCATAAATGTATTCCAAGTAAAATATTTTACATCCAAAAAAAATGAGCAACTTTTTCTTACTTGTGGGTGGAAGTCATTTCTTTAATTCAAATTGTATTTTAACTTGGTAACTTTATTTTACTTTCTCCATCTAACACCAAGACTTATTATCTTTAATATTCAAAATTTTATCAAATCAAAACACTCTTATGATTTTTTAATATTATTAGTATATAATATATGATTTTCCAATGTCTTTCACTTACTAATTAAACACCAGAAATATATTTTTTCATTCATTAATCAAACACAATAGAACATTTTTCAAACGCTTTGTAGGAGAATTTTTCTTTATGAAATTTTTTCCTTTAGTTCAAAACACAATATATTCTTATAACATGTCCTACTAATCCGCACATATATTCTCCAAAATGTGAAAAATCAAAAAGACAAATGAAGAAAAACAAAATTGTTGGATATATATATACACTATTTGATGAATGATTAGATATTTTACAAGGATTTCAATATTTATTTTAGGAATAACATATCTTATAGATGGAAAAGAAAAATTTGCTAAGGAAGTGATAGAGTCCATCGATCCTCACAACAAATCAATCACTTGGAAAGTGATTGAAGGAGATGTGCTAGACTTGTATAATTCCTTCAAAGTCATCACAACTAGTGAACATGAGTGGACTACATTGACATTCATGTTTGAGAAGAAAAATGAAGATACACAAGAGCCCCTCACAGTATTTGGTGTATGAATTGATGTGATCAAAGAGATAGAGATAGATGGTCACCTTTTCAAAAAAGAAAAAGAAAAAATCTATAATATTCAACGACTATATATATCTGTGCGTGCGCGCTTTGTGTGTGAATTTTTAATAATATCGGCTAGTTCTAACTAGAATGTCAAATAAATAATGTTATATTTAAAGAATATGGATGAAGCTCCTACCAATTTGTTTAGAATTTTTTTAAAGAATATACATTGAAACTGTTTAGAATGATTTTCTATTCAATGACAAAAATGATTTGCTATTCAAGATATTGAAACTTATTTAGTTTCACTATAACACGAAAGGTATGAGGATAGAGACTTTTGAGCATATTAGGTGCCTCTATAATTCCCAAGGCAAAAGAAAGCAATAATATTTTGTTATAATTTAAGATTTAATATATAAAATAAAATTTTCATAAATAAATAGTTCGATAATTTTCTATAATTTTTATAAAATTAAGAACATTTCCAAATTATTTGACACAAACATGGATTTATATAAAAATCTATTAAAAAACAATAATAATTAAATCTAATTGATTCATTCACATCCCTACTTGCTAGAATATTAATTTCATCTCACAAAGCAAACCTCCAACAACATAGTGATCGATAATAAAATAATTAGGACCCTTTAACGCGAACTATTTATTAATTATATGGTTTCTCATCTGGTGTTGGAAGTCATCCACAATAGAGCTCTAACTAAATTCAGATTGCACATTGCAGGGTTAATATGCTCGAACTTGAGATATTTGATTAAGAGTAAAAATAGTGTCATCACTGCACCATAATCCATATTGATGTCAAAACTCCACTTTAAGCCCTTTGATTCCCACTTCAAATTATGCTAATAAGTTCCAAATGAAATTCCTAACTAATATAAGGTCTCAAAACATAATTTAAAGCTTTAAAATAATAAACTATAATTTGAGTTATTATAATAAAATGCATAATATTTTACATATATTGACCATTGAAAATACATACATTCATAGAAAGAGATAGACATATTATAATATACTCTTCACACAATATTCTTTATTCCACACGCTAGCCAACATCGCCAATTATCATCACACAAACACAAACACAAACACACATTGATATATATCTTTTATTTCTTTTCATATATCCTTTATTTCTTGAAAAGGTGACGCTCTATATCCTTGGTTAAGTCAAGGAGAAGACCCAATTGAATGAGAGGCTCTGGAATATCTTCAGTTTTCTTTTCGTATTCAATTGTCCATGTTGTCCACTCGTGTTCACAAGATAGGATACAAGTAAAGGAACTATACAACTCTAACACATCTCCTTCAATCACTTTCCAAGTGATTGATTTCTTGTCAAGATCGATGGCTTCAATTACTTGCTTAACAGACTTCTTTTGACCAGCTGTAATTATTAAAATACACAAAATATAATTGGTGTTACTCCTTGTTTCACTGTTAATTAACTGCTCATGAAAACAAACAAATTTTACATGAATTGGATATTGCAATTGCTCTATGAAAGCATTGACAAATTCAAGAAAATCAGATTTAATTAAATTTTACTCCTGTGTTCGGTACTGAGGAAGATATTTTTTGTATTATTTTTCCAAAACATTTTGTTTAGGAAAGTAAGAAAATGACTTTTCTAATGATAATAAGTATGAATGATAAATTTCAGATGACATCCTAATTTTATCGTCTCCACTTGCTCACCTAACCATCTAACCCCACAAATCACATTCATTACCTTATCTCACCTCGGAGTGTTATGCTAGATCACATACAAATTTTTTTAGGATAATAATTTTTTATTTACTTAACAAACATTAAAAAATAAGTAATAGACTTATTTATTTTTCAAAAAATATTTCTTAAAAAAATATTTCCCCACATATACTAAACACACCTCCTCGATGGACACTTTTACTATCTTCTCCCTACAATCGAAAAAAGACAAAAAAAAAAAAAGCAATTTAGTCTTCCTCTAGATGTTGGTGTGGATTCACACGACTCGAATTTGAATTAGTCAGAAATTAAACTTCGATATCCATGTGAACAAAAGTTGAGTAGCGAAAAAAAAAATGGATCTCAAAAAATTACCTTATGCTACTAGAATATAATTTCAGTTATTGCATTGTCTTCCTAGAATATAATTTCAATTATAGTATTTATAATATAATATCTCTTTATCCTTCCAGGAACTTCCGTCGTTTTTTACTTCTTTGATGACTCAAATCTACGATCTTAGGATCGAAAATGAACGATCTTAATTACCATTTGAGTAATTCACTCTTGTCTTTTAATTATATTATGTTTGGTATGAAAAAGTAATATTCCATGGAAAAAGTTCTTTTTCTGCAAAATATTTTTTAGTATTTGATATATGGAAATATATATAACCAAAATTATATACTATTAAAGATTAATAACAATATTAATAAATCAAAGAATATATAGTCCGATGAACCTTTTTGAGTACTAAATATTAGTAAGTACTCCCTTCATCTGGTATTGTTTCTCATGATTTCTATTTTTAGAATCAAACTATAAAAACTTTGACTAATATTTTAATATATTTTTTCATCATATTAATATGCAAAAAATTGTAATTTATAGTACTTTTCATATAGTTTTCGAATATCTATTTTTTTTGTTTAAAATATCGAATTAATATAATCTAATTTACCTTTAAAAATTAGTTAAATTGACTTTCGATAAGCACAACATGACAAACGATTCCGGACGATGGGAGTAATGTTTAACAATTAGTTGAAGCAAATTTCTTTACTTCCACCCACAAGTGAAAATTTTCTTTTGTGAAACAAAAAGCTTTACTTGAAATATATTTATGGTAATCAAAACCATTAAATAACCTCTTTCAAGAACATCATTTACTTGAAAAATATATTTTATACTCCTAAATATAGAAAATTGATGTATGTAAATCTTACTGAAGGAGAGAGAATACAAAAATATGTGCTACCTTCATTATAATTCCAGCTAACAATCGAACCAACTTTTACAGCTTCACCTTCATGTATCTCAAAATGGTTTATAATATTAGGACTTATATTAGGTACATGATGGGTATGGATGTGAAAAAAATCAAGAAACGGGTGTCCTCCACACTTCACCTCCACTGAAGCAATTAATTTGCCTTTCACACCCATATTTTCTTCAATCACAATAAGTTTTGGAAAGAAAGTGGTGAGAAAATGTTAAGAACTTGTAACCTTTTTATAGATTTTAATTTGTTGTGAGAAGCTAGCTAGTAGAAAATATTATCCAACACATCACATACTATTGATAGTGTTAATCATTTGTGTGTAATTAGGTTTTAGTCTAGTAATCACTACTAAAAATGTCAATAATCAACCCCACGAAAGTGAATTTTTTAATTATTTTTGTAATGATTCGATCCGTCGTTATTTAACTACACTTTGTGTGGAGTCTTAAAAAATTCTTGAATTTCGGTGCAAAATCAAATTTGGGGCACATGACAGAATTATGAAGGAGAGGGATGCACAAGGAAGGGCAAGACCCAATGCTCCCAGCCAATGTTCATCAAGATTCGACCTAAGGAGCAAAGAGTTGTATCCATAGTCTTTCAACAACTACTTAACACCCACGTAGGCTATATTTTTTGTAACATCTCGTAATCTAAAATAGCTAGGATTAAACAAATAAACTAAGAATGGTTATTTTGGGAAAGAATAGGAGAAATCTGAAAAATTTCCCAAGTGTAAACGTGAGTTTTTGGTCAATTTCAAACGGCCATAACTTCTAGTTCGGGATGAGTTAGGGTCAGTTCTTTATATGGTTGGAAAACCCTTGAAAAGATCTTTAACGCCGCCGAGTTTGCATATTTTCGATATCATATGAGGGAGATATGCCTATCGAAAGTTGGGCTGTTGGATTGAGGAAAGTCCAATCCGGATTTTAGTAAGGGTAAAGTGATTTTTTCATCCTACTATTTCCTAATTCGTACTAAGCTTTAATTATGTTTTAGAAAAGTTCAATACGCTGGAGAAAAGAGAAGAGAAGAGGAAGATCAAGAATATTTCAAGAACGCTAAGGTTTCGCGAGTGGAATTCGTCGGAAATGATCCCTATTGAGATATGCAAGATCTTTCTGTGTTGGGTTCGTTCACCCAAACACCAACATGTTTAATTCAGTGAGTTTTGTATAGATTGGTTGATGTATATTGAAGTTCTTGATGAAAAATTATTGAATTCTTGTTGGTTGAGTTGTATCATGTTCTAGTTGATTGGATTTGTGTTTTCGAGTTTTTTTTGGTCTAATCTATTGGGTATTGAGGTTATTAGTGATCCTAAGTTATGGGGGTGAAATTCATGGAAGTTTAGAAGGTTTAGAGATGATAAACGGAGAAGAAAAATCGAAGGTCCCGTCTGAAAGGCCTTGGGGCGCTGCGCCTACCAGAGCCCCTCAAGACAGCCTATGTCTGACAGTCTCTGGGGCGCCGCGCTAGCCAGAGCGCCTCAGACCAGAGTCTGTCCGTCAGGCTCTCTCAGAACAACAAGGTCACCTGGAGACCCCGTTCTTTCCCTATTTTTTCGTAGTAGTTCCTAAGTGATGTATCTATCATTTCTAGTCAATTCCAATACTCTAATGTACATCTAAACATCATGAAATTATCCATAAACGTGAATCACGAATCTTGAATCCATAATTTAATTCAAGGAAAGTTAGATCGAAGTCAAGGAAGTTAAGAAGTCAAGTCTAAATCTATGAAGTAAGTCAAAAGTAAAGTTTATTAAAGCTTCCAAGAGTTCTATTTAAATGTTTTTAACTTCGTTTAAGACTCAAATTTAGAGTTAAAGAAAGAGAAAAAGTTGAAGTCTTTCCTTCAAAAGATATAAGGGAACTAAGTATTCCCTAATGAGTTGAGTGAGATCAAAAGTTTCAAGTCAAGTAAAGAGTAAGGAGTTGACTTCATTTCTCAAAAGATACAAGGGAACTAAGTATTCCCTAAAAAATTTATAAATATTTTTACATTTAAGTTAAGAGGAAACTAAGATTTCCCAACTGAGTTTTGAACAAGAAAAAGGGAACATTGATTCAATAGGGCTTTTTAAAAGCTAAAACGGTTGAGCAAATTATCTCAACCCAGAGGAAAGGAGGTTATTTTAAAAGCATGAGCTAAAGTATATTAACTCAAGTCTCCATGTAAACCATGTAGCCATCAGTTCATTGTCACGGAAGAAATATGTGAACATCAAGTAGCGGAGTGACATTTATTTTGTCATTTTACTTATATATACTATACATTAATGTTTTTTAAAATGAATAAAGACTTAAATTTTATTATTTTAAAATGACACATGAAATGAAATCGAATCAATATGATTTATTGGACAATACGACACATTCACGACTCATATTTATTTCATGGAGAAGGATAAGCATAAATGGATATATAAATAGACGCAACACTAAATTAGATGTAACATAAAAATAAAAAATAGATGGACACAAAATATAATTATATACATAATATAGAAATAAAAACACAGATTGGCACAACAGTAATTAAATTAGATATAAATTAGAAATTGAAATAAATGGACTCTAACATTGAATAAGATATGAAATAGAAATAGAAATGAAAACAAAGTTGGATCGATAGAATATTGAATTAGATATCTCCTATAATGAGGAAAAAATGGACACAATATTGAATTACAATATTACACGTAACATAGAATAGAAATAAAATTAGATGGACTCGATATCTAATCAGATCTAACGTAGAAATAAAAACAAATAACGATAACATGATTTATAAAAAATGATAGAATATAAATTTAATTTCATATTTGTAGAAAGATCATTAAAGGGTCTTTTCAATTGATTTGGTTTAAACGTAATTGAACAAATATGTTATAGTTTTGGAAAAGATGGAATAATTAGTCATACTTAGCTTATTTTGATTGAAACAAAAAATATTTTGAAATAACGAAACTTGTGACAAATTTTAACAACCAATTAAGAACATTGGGTCACCCCTCCTTACAAAAAAAAAAAAAAAGGAAGTTTTAAGCTTGATAAAAAAAAATTACTTTTCTTTCAAACTTCTTCCAAAAATCTCATTAGTTTAGTAGTTAATTACGTAAATACAAGCTAATTTTTAACATTACGAATCTTGTTAGATTTTGGAGCGTCTAGATATGTTCAAATACATGCATCTCGAGATATATGGGGTCAAAATTAAATCAGGTGTAATTTGTTTTATATACATTGTATCATAGTGTATTTGCATGTATGCGAGATATATAGACAAATCTCGCACGCTCGTCTTCCTCCCATCTCGCTCATGTATCTGATGTCCCAAATACATGTAAATCACCCAAAATACATGTATTCTCATGTAGTATATAACTTGATATATGGTATGAAATTATTAAATAGTAAGATAATGTAATTATTTTAAATTATGGAGAGAATTAGTGAATATTATAAGACTGTTTGTGTTATTAGATAGTTTTTTATTTTAATTTATAGAATTACTTTTAACTAGTAAATATATAAATCTTATTTTGATAATTCAAAGGCTTCTATATCTAAATGTATAGTAAAATTTAAGAAGTTTGAATCACGAAAAGTAAAAAATGTTAGTAAATTGGAACATGATGGACAACCCTGTAAAACTCAAACCACTCTGTTAGAGGTTTTTAGTTCTCTTTTGGTAATTCCCCTTCCACTTATTATTAATTCTCGTTCTTCATCTTCGTCTTTGTCTTCGTCTTCTCCTATTTTATTTTATTTTAGAATTGATATAATGAAAAAGTGAACTATTTCGAATAATTATATATATCAAAAGGCTCAAAATATTAAGAGAATTTTATATCTAAATTTTGAGACTGTTTAGAAGTGATTTTTGAGCAAATTATCTTCTTTTGCTTCGTCATACCTATTTGTCTTCTTTCGTCCTCTCCTATTTATTTTTCAAAAAAAAATCAACGTACCGAAGATGTGATATTTTCTCTTCTCCTTGTATGAGGCTTCTTATAGAGATTTGTAAGGTAATTGCTTGTCATTTCAGCGGAACTTTCTTCTCCTTAATTATTATCTTGTTCTATTCTAGAAACAATGTCATTGAGACTTGTATTTTCTTTCAATCTTGTTAACACATTAGAGACTTGTACACGTTGTTGACACCCAATTTTGACCCTCCCCGGTAGGAATTAATTCATGAGCTTCTTAAATTCTCAAACAAATTAAAATAATTAGTTTTATAAATTTAGGAAAAAATATAAAGTTTGCATTATTAGGAATAATTTTTGCCGTTTCTTAAAGTTTTTAGATAATATATATATTTACATAATTATGTATATAATTAGTATATTTTATGATTATTAAAAAAAAAAAAACATCTTAAAAATATTTTAAATTTAGTGAGTAGTCTTTTAAATTAGTTTAAATCATGGTTATATTTTTGAATCACTAAGTTTACGATTAAATAATTATTTTATTTTTTTTTAAGATTAAGAAGCTCGTTATTTAAGGTTTAGCCAAATTATTAATGTAACACAATTTGGCTATTTCTTAAATTTGATTCATTTTAGACTTTCAACTTAACTCAACTTTGAGAAAAATTGGGCCAAAATCCAATTCAATTGTCAGTAGCCCATTTCATATCTCCAGCCGACCAAACTTAAATTACCCCCTCCAGCCCATTCAAATTTTTAAATAGGCCAATTCAATTTCTTCAGCCAAGAAATCTTTTTTTTTTAAACTTTCAGCCAAGCCCAATGCAATTCCAGCCCATTCCTCCAAATTACTGCAGCCAATACATTTCCCCATCCGGATTTTGGGGATTTAGTTTGGATTTTGGGGGTTTAGTTTGAATTTTGGGGATTTAGTTTGAATTTTGGAGGATTTAGTTTGAATTTTGGGGGATTTAGTTTGAATTTGGGGAATGTAGGGATTCTCATTTTTGCCCCCATGTTCCTATCCATTTTTTTTCCTCCAAAAGGAACTTTAATCTTCCCCTATATATATATATATATACATCCTATCTTTCACTAAAAAAAAAAGGGAGGAAAAAGAAAGAAGAGAGATCGGATTTAGATAAGAAAACATTAAAAAATATTGAGAAAATATTGTTAAGTAGAGATTTCCTTAAGAACAGATTTTTTAGAGTTGGAAATTTTGGAGATAATATATATATATATATATATATATATATATATATACCTACTTATACTCATAGCAATTTAATCAAGCAATTTCTCAATGTTCGTTAGAAACTAGAGTTCTATTTCGGGATCCTTCGTTAGGACTTATGTTTGCGTATTGTGTGGATCAGTTCTTCGCATACTTCTGCTCGTACTATCCCGGAATCGCTGCACTCAAAAAGGTAAATATCACTTCTTCTTGCATCATTTCTTTCTAAAGATGTAGATCTTTATTTATTTATTTTTTATTTATTTTTTGAGTTATATATTCGAGCTTAACTCGGATCTCTTCAAAGATTTTTTTTTGTGTATTCATAATTATGGTGTGTTTAAGATGTGCCTTATTTCATCACTTCATGGCTAATTCATTTCTATTTTATTGCATGTGAAACTCTCCTCGACTCCTCACGGACTTTAATCCATCTCGTTGCGGTTTCTCATCGAGCCATAAAGGCTCAAAACATCCTTATCGAGTCGTAGATCCACCTCAAACTGGCGTACAGGTCGAAACACAGAAAATGAGTTGCTGGAAATTAATTTACAGGTGTTGAAGATGATGTATACCTGCTGTATACATATTGTATACACTAATATACAGACCAAAAGACGTATAGGAGGCCACATTCGAAATCTGGGTTGATATCAGTCCAGATATACCACTGAAATGGAACCTGTAACTTTCAAAAGTTGAAAAAACAGGCTGATATACAACCTGTATACACGGATATACAGAGGCGTGATACTATAAAAATAGATGTAAAAAATGCGAATAACAGGTTAAAAATGGTACAGGTACAAATACGCAGAAAGAATATGGGAAATACATGGTGAATAGCGAAAAATGTGTATTCAAACAAATGCAGGGCTCAAAAAGTTCAAAGCGGATCGAATATACATTGTATACAACAGTATACATCTTTTGTATACCTTGACTTTTTTTTTTCTTCAGGAAATGGGCTAGGACCCTTTTCAACAAAAGTTTTTAATAGGCCCAAAGGCTAATTTGTTTTGCAGGATTTGAATTGTTGAAAAGGGCCCAAACTTAAATAGTTAATATAGGACAGGTGGGCCGAAGCACAAATTTGAATGAATTTGGGCAATCAAGCCCAAGTTCAAATTTTTTTTCTCCTCTTTATTTATTATTTGTTTGAATTAACTAATTTTTTGGTGGAAATTTAATAATCTCCTAAAGGGCAGCCATTTTCACTATTTTAAAATTTACTATTTTATTCACTTATTTTTATTTATTTTTATCACCACTTAGTTTTCCTTATTTTAATTTCCTTTAAATGTCTTCCTTTAGAAATAATAAGGAATAAAAAATGGAATGAATATATCAAAATGAATTCTTTACTAAATTAAAATTTTAAGATATTTTTTAGGTCATTTTAGTCAAATCGCCGGTCAACCGTGAGTTAGCGGGCATTTCGAGGGCCTAACACCTTCTCGGAATGTACATTGAACTTCGAACCCTTTTCAATTGATTTTTATCTGTTTTTAAATCTTTTGAAAAAATAAATTGTAGGTTTTCTTGATTTTACTTAAAAATCAAGTGGCGACTCTGTCAATTTGAAAAGTTGATTTTTCTTAAATCATAAGATTAATTGATTTTTCGAGTCATAGTCATTTTTACTTTATACCTATATATTACATACGTTATTTTTTTGATAAAACACACGTGTCAACCAGATTTTGGGGGTTTAATTAAGTTGACTTTATTTTCCGCATTTATCGTATTGGTTGGATTTTAGGTTGACTTGTCTTGCTGGGATAAGACGAGCGTCATCACGTTAATTTTGGATCGTAACACAAATACATGTAAATCACATTAGATACATGTATTTATTATAATTATCTAACTTGACATCTGGTATGAAATTATCAAATACTAAGATAAATGTAATTATTTCAAACTATGGAGAGAATTAATAAATTTTATAAGAATGTTTGTGTTATTAGATAGTTTCTTATTTTAATTTATAGTATTACTTTTAACTAGTAAATATATAAATCTTATTTTGAAAATTCAAAAGCTTCTATATCAAAATTATAGTAAAATTTAAGAAGTTTCAAACTTCTTCCAGAAATCTCATTAGTTTACTAGTTAATTACGTAAATACACGCTAATTTTCAACATTACAAATCTTGCTAGATTTTGATACGTCTAGATATGTTTAAATACATGCATCTCGGAATGCATGGGGTCAAAATTAAATCAGGTGTAATTTATTTTATATACATTATATTATACTGTATTTGCATGTATGTGAGATACATAGACAAATCTCGCTCGTCTCCCTTCCCATCTCGCTCACCTCCCTCAATCTCGCTCGTGTATCTGGTGTCCCAAATAATGCAAATCACACCATATACATGTACTTAATATAATTCTCATGTATCTAACTTGATATCTGGTATGAAATTATTAAATAGTAAGATAAATATAATTATTTTAAACTATGGAGAAAATTAGTAAATATTATAAGAATATTTGTGTTATTAGACAGATTGTTATTTTAATTTATCGAATTACTTTTAACTAGTAAATATATAAATCTTATTTTGATAATTCAAAAGCTTCTATATCTAAATGTGTAGTAAAATATAAGAAATTTGAATCACGAAAAGTGAAAAATATTAGTAAATTGGAACATGATGGACAACTCTGTAAAACTCAAACCACTCTGTTAGTTCTCTCTTTGTAATACCTCTTCCATCAGTGGCGAAGTCAGGATTTTTACTAAAAGATTTCAAAGTTCGTAGAAATAAACAGACGGAGTAGCCGAAGGGGGTTCCACATCTACTATATATACATAAAATATTATTTTAAACATATAGAAATAGTATAATTTTCCATCAAATGGGGGTCGAATGAACCCCTTGTACCAAGATGACTCCACCCTGCCTTCCACTTATTATTAATTCATGGGTAAAGTATGCAAAGTGGCATTCTCCTTCTTCATCTTCGTCTTCTCCTATTTTATTTTATTTTAAAATTGATATATTGAATAAGTGAACTATTTCGAATGAATTATATACATCAAAAGGCTCAAAATATTAGGAGAATTTCATATCTAAGTTTTGAGACCGTTTAGAAGCGATTTTGAGCAAATTGTCTTCTTCTACTTCGTCATACCTTTTTGTCTTCTTTCGTCTTCTCCTATTTATTTTTAAAAAAAAATCAATGTACCGAAGATGTGAATTCTTTTGAATGCATGTATATTAAAAGACTTGAAATATTTAGAAGATTTTATATTTAAATTTTGAGACAGTTTAAAGGTGATTTCGAATTAATCAAGATTGTATAGTTATGTATACTTTATATATAGTAGTGTATACTTCATGTATAATAGTGCATATTTTATATATATTTAATTAAGACATATTCAGCTTTTTGAGTTTATCGTATGCATTTTAAATTTAGAAATTGGTTAACATGATGAGGAGGAGGAAGTGGAAGAGGCAAAGTTAAGAGAAGAAAAGCAGCTTGATAAGTGTTTTTTTTTTTTAAAAAAAAAATGACTTTACCAAAATGCTTAAAAATTGATCTAAAAAGAAGATTCTTGAAATAAATTAAAGCAGAAATAGTGGGTAAAGAACATATCAAAAGTATTTGCATTAAAGATATGTCAAAACTCAAAAATTATAGTAACATATCCTTATGATATCAGGGAAGAATGATGTGTATATGTAAATTTTATATTTATTTTTATGAAATAAAAATATTATTTTTGATTGACCCTAAATTTTTTCATTCTATTGTAGATAATACATTTTTATAATAAAGTAACTAAGATTTTTTTAAAAGAAAATGAGATATATTTTTTTAATTTTGATGTTATTATTTTTATTCACATAGTAGAGTCAATCATAAAACATGATAGTAAATGTCCAACAGCATCCAACACAACCATATGGACAATAATTATATTCTTGAAAATTATTCCTAGCTAAATCCTTCAAGAAGACTCAATTAAAAATTATCCAACCAATATAACCAATTATTTTTAAAAAAAAATATCAATTCAATTCTAAAAGTTTTATATGAAAGAAAAATAATGACCTAAAAATAATTTCATTTAAAATAAGAAATCTTTTGAGGTTTCTTATTTTAAATTTTTCATTGATCGATTTAGACTAAAAAGACATATAATGACCCAAGGGGAAGATTGTAGGACACAATTTCACAAGTGTACATAAAAAAGAATTATAACCTAAAATTGCTATAGTGAGGAGTTGAGGAAAATCTTATAATTGTTGTTCGCGCTTTTTATTAACAAGAAGTTTTTCACGTAAAAATCTGTGTTAGTTTACTTTTTAACACTTATCTTCCTACATAATTAATAAAAGAATTTGATTCCTTTGTCCATAGTTTTTTCATCATTTCTACTTTATTCTCTCAATGAAGAGAAATGTTACACTTTGTTGTTTTAATTTGTTCCTTAGCATAAAGTCTAAGAAAATAAATACTTACACTATAAATACTAAATATATTACTAATGATATTCGTAATTAACTAAATGACTAATCCTTCATTCATAACAAAAAACATGATATGCATGTATATAGTGGCCCATGTTTTTTAACTAGAATCTCAATTCTTAGAGCTAATAATAATGTCTATATAAAGGCTATAAATTCTAAATATTTTTTCACCATCAAACATTCTTCTTACAATTCATTGATATATCAAAGAAGAAATATGGGTTTGAAAGGCAAGTTGGTTGCTTCGATGGAGATTAAGTGTGGAGGACACTTGTTTCATGATCTTTATCAGATTAACGCTCATCATGTATCTAACATAAGTCCTGATAAAGTCCACCATTTTAATATTCACGAAGGTGATCAAGATCTAAAAGTTGGTTCAATAATTGGCTGGAAATATAATCATGGTAAAATTCCCAACACAATATTCTTTTTCCATTATTTAAGATTTTTTTATTTATTTTCTTTTTGATTTAAGGGAATTGTTGGAGCAATAATAAATTTACTTTTATTTGACTTATAGGTCATGGGTTTAATCCTTAGAAGCAACCACTATTATTCGTAGACAAACTGTCTACATAACACCCCTTGGTCAAGCTTTTAGAAAATAAAAAATGCTTCTTTTTTTTCTTTTCAAAAAAGAAAGTATTTTAGAATAGCGAGAATTAAGATAACAGGTTCGTCAATAACTTTTAAGTGTAGATTTACTTTCTCGTGAGAGGGTAGCTTAATTTTAGAAAATAAATTATTATTTTTTCTTTTCAAAAAGTAATTATTCTTTTAAAATATTAAATATAATTAGGATAGAAAGTTAATTGATAATTTTAAGTATTGAATTAATGAATGCAAAAAAAATTAAAATATATGTCAGAAGTGGGATTTGAACCCACGCCCTCTTACGAAGACCAGAACTTGAGTCTGGCGCCTTAGACCACTCGGCCATCCTGACTTGATGTTGAAATTCCACTACGAATTATATTTTACTTATTAATTCAGATGATAAGTAGGATCTACATTAACATTCTTTATAATCACAATTATTTTTAAAAAAATACTTTTCTAAAATGCTAATGAAATAAATGCACTTTTCATATTAAGCAATTTAAAAAAAATTGGGTAATTAGTAATATGGTTTATCCTTGAATACTTCTGACAAAAAAACAATTTTTAAAATAAGCTAATTTTTTCAAATTTTAAAAAATTGATCAAATTATTAGTTATATAATTCAAGTAACACGTGATTATTTATCATCCCAAAATTAACAGATCTGTTGAGATTTTTAAAGATAAGACTATTCTGAAAAAAAAGTTGAGCAAATGTTTGTGAGCTTGATATAATTTGGAAAAGGGAAAAGTTTGTCTTGTTCTTTTAAAATAAATTAATTTGAATCATCAAATAATATTATATAAATTGAGATAGAATTAACATATTTCTATTTTTGTAATTCTTTTTTAAATGATTACAGATGGAAAAGTTAAGGTTACTAAGCAATTGATTGAAGCCGTTGACGATGAGAAGAAATTAATTACTTGGAAAGTGTTAGAGGGAGATACTTTGGAATTGTACAATTCCTACGCTATTACTGCCTCCTTTGAAGAGAATTGGGCAACGTGGACATTAGTCTACGAGAAGAAAACTGAAGACACACCAGAACCTATTACTCTACTGAGTTTTATGATCGATATCACTAGAGATTTGGAAAGTCATCTCCACAATAATTAAAGAATCATCAAAGTTTGGAAATCTCATCTGAAATACATGTTTGTGTGATGAATAATAAAAATTATTGGTTTGTCTAATATGTGATATAAATAGTATTGTATCAATGTGTGTTTGTACTCATTCCAGTTTATAATATAAAATATAAAATAATAATAGATTGTAAGTAGCTATTTGTCTTCATGTAACATTAGTAGACATGAACTCGGACTCAAGGGTCTTCAAGCATGATCTTAAATCTTGATGTACTTAATCTTGGTTTGTATTTGAATTCAAGGGTATTTTTTTAATCAAAGCTTATGTATGAATATGGTAGTCTTGATCTTGAATGCTTGAATTTTTGAATATATAGACAAATTTGCGACTCTAGATTCACAATCTTTCTCTAACTTCTAGTTAAATTTTTTTGTATTTTTTCTGAATTATGAAGATTTTTATTTATAATGGTAAGATGATGGAGTTATCATGAGAACATGCTTCTGTTTGGCTAATCATATTTAAGTATTGATACATAAATTATGTATTGTTTGTTATGTATCAGGTAAAGGAGCGACATATCCGAGGGTTCTTTTTTTTTTTTCCTTCAAAAATTTCGTCAAGGGACTTCAATAGATAATTCAAAGGAGCATGGAGAAGGGTGAAACCTGACCTCCGCATTACAACACTAGGAGTGAGGGTATATCCTTACTCTCTAACTTATCAAAATAAAAGGAAAGAAAAAAGAAGGGTTGCTTCTGGTCACATAAGCTAACCAAAAATTCTAAAATTTATAAACTAGAACCATCCATGTATCCGCGGGTTCTAACAATCTAAAATTATGATAATTTTAAAACTCAGGATAGAACATAATTAATTGGCACTCAAATTGCTGAGATTTCTGTACTTTATACTTAATTAAATTCATATTTATTTGGCTTAAATAATTAATCTACAATATTTATTAAATTAATATATCTTGAATTTAATAAATTAACGAACTAATTAACATTCGACAAGTAAACACAACATAATAACTACTTCCAACTATCGACTTCTTTTCATATTTATTTAGGGTAAGCTATAAAGAGGAGAATGCAACGTTTAAGATGTTCGCGTTGCTAATGAGATTCAAATACGTAAGCACTTATTCATTTAAGGTGTCTAAAATTAATTAAAGATATCTAAAATTATTAGGTTATAACAATTAATTATATCAAGAGTGTTTAAAATATATTATTTAATTATTTTGTCTATTATTTATTTATATATACAATATTTTTTTCCAACGAATGGTGTTCAATTAATTATTTATTGTGTTAGCTTTTTTCAATGCTAATTAATAAAATAATAAATATTTTTCTCTTAAAAGTTATGCATACCTTTTTAATTGTTAAAAGTCTGATTGAAAATGAGTAATTTTTAATTTTTAATATATTAAAATTTTAAGCGATACTCATTTTGAGGATTTTATTTTGAATTAAAACGATAATTAAAATGGAACAGATTGGAGTATCTACTTAGCCATGTTTGCACATCGTGTGAGGGAGGATTTTGAAAGAAGATCTCACATTTTAGGTCAAATAGCCTTTTGGAATTATTTGAATGAAATTTTAAATGATGTAGAAAATATGGGATATATATTTACTAAAATATATTATTCATATATATTTTTAAAAATAATTCTCACTTTCTAATATCTATCCCGTCTCTCTCTTTAAATTTCACTTGTCTCTTTCCTCCCTCTTTCATTGATTCTTAGAGATAGAATTTTGAAAGGAAAGGAGTATAAAATTCAAGAAAATAAAAGATATATGTGAGGAAGAAGTGTGTACTAAGCTGAGAATATATATATCTATTAATATTTTCACTTTTAACTGTTATATTTCGTTTTTTAAAAGTCAATCTGAATATTTTTTAAAGTTAAATTAAATTATATTAATTTGATATTTTTAACAAAGAAAATTAGATATTAAAAAAATATATAAAAGGTACTATAATTCCAATTTTTATATATGAATGTGATGAAATACATAGTAAAATAATGTTATTGTTTGACTAAAAATTATGATAATAAAAGTAGACGGATAGTATTTCTTTTATCATTATTTTCTCATGAAAATTGTGCATATATGGGTCCCACTAATTTATTAATGAAAAAAGACCTACGCAGTTTTATTTCTTATTTTTTTGAATTGAAATTTAAGCTCCGTTAATCTACCATATTATTCATGTCATGTGTCTGACATTTTATTTATAATTAATTGAACAGAGAAAAATCATGTTAAGTTGCCCCGCAAGAAAATTTACCTAACACAATAATTTATAATTCATTTATAAATATCGTATTCAATCAAACATCGTTAAATAATTGAGACGTAGACATACAATATCTATGTCCCTATGAGTGGTCCAATCGGAATAATGGGTATTTTGCCAAGGAATGTACAATGAGTTGTCCAAGCAAGGTACACAATCAAAGAGTCTAAAGACAAATTTTAAAAAGAGATTTTAATTTATTTATTTATTTAAATCATATAAAATGTTATTGAAATTTAAGCTTTTTAGATGTGAACATTAATTAATGATTTACTATAACAATTTCATATTGAAGAAAGATTATTTTCATATTTATAGGTTATAAATTAATACAATTTTTAATAAAAAAATATAATAGAAATTTAAATAATAGAATTTTGATAAATTAATACAATGACATCAAAATAATTATATGATGACGACTTGTTGTAATGCTTAAAATCTTAAAGAAAACACCAAATTTTTTTTACATATATACCATAAAATAATAACAGATGCATATTAATGAACATTATGCTATATAGAAAAGAATACCACAAAAATTATTTTTATTTCTCAATTGT
>CM040621.1:583862-609545 GCA_022817965.1 Solanum lycopersicoides
ACTAGTTTATAATTAAGTCAATTATTTTATTTCGTTAAGATTATGAAGCTCTTAATCAATTTATATTAATTCATTACCTAAATCCTTAAACCCATTTGCAAACCAAGCTTTGGGCCCTCTTTCTTTATGTTTCAGTGGCCCATTACCCCAATTCTTCAAACAAGAATTTTATCCTCAGCCACACAACTCAGACCAGGCCCAAATCCCAAGCAGTAAACAATTTCCAGTCCACCATTAACCTTCCCCAGGCCCAACTCTTATTTCCAATACCCAGCCCAAACACAATACATTCAGTAACCCACCTAAACATTCCCAAAACACAACACTCCAATACAAACAAAACCAATACAAGAACGACCCGACCCTGTTCAACTCCAATACAAATAAAAGAATATTTGTTCCTCTTAGAATATCCTTCTTTTTCCTTAAAATTGTTTGACTTGGTTTGCTTAACCATTTGAACTTGCTTATGCTTAGTCCCCATCATCTAAAAATTAAGTCATACCTTTGACTTTCTAGTATTCTCCTTTGTGTTTATTTTCTTGGAAGAATTAAGGCATTAACTTATTGTGAATATAGTAAGAGTTCATAGTGTCTTTTATACATTTTAGCTCCTTTTTTTTTTTTTTTTTTTGCTTGGATACAACATGCTCCTGTGGCCTTTCTCCCTGATTCTCTAGGTTTCTATGTTCACTAGTATATGGGTGTGCATCATAATTTGCATATCAACTTCGTCACTCTTAATTTGGTTCTTTGTATTTTCTCTGAAGTCATATGTGTTGGTTCAATTTGAGTATCTTTAAGTGGCTTTTCATTTTCAAATTGTATTTTTTGAGATATGCTTTATTTATTTTATCATTTCAAATGCTAATTCAAATGTGAAATTCCTTTCGAGTCCTCGTGGACTTTATGTCTCCCCTAGTATTTATTGGTTGAGCCACAAAGGCTTGGACCATCCTGCTCGAATTGGTCAGCCCTCTAAAATGGTGAACAGGTTGAAGGCAACAATTATGTTGCTGGAAATTAATTTTCCAGACCCTGAAAACAGGTTAATATACATGTTATATACAAAAATATACGGTCATAATATACGAAATACAGGTGCAAAAAATGTGAGAACGCAGCAGAAAATACAGGTTATAAGGTTCAACGAAAATACAGGCTTGAAAGGTCCAAAATTGGATCATATACGATCTATATACACTTAATGTATATCATGATTTTGAAGGAAAATAGGGCCAGAAGCCCAAAGAAAATTCCTGCAAGCCCAACAGGTCTAAATGGGTCAAGATCCATTTTGGGTCATTTTAGCTTTTACACAGGTGGGCCAAAAGCCTAACTTAGTGAAATTTGGGCAAAGGCCCAAGTTTAATTTTCTCTCCCTTTCTTCTCGTTTGTGTATTATTATATTGACTAACATTTTGGTTGAATTTTATTAATTTCCAAAAAATAGTCATTTCTATCTATATTAAAAAATATATAAATGTTTATCTTTTTTTTACTTAGTATTTTTAAATCTATGGTCTTGTCAACACCCAATTCATTCCCTTTAGAATGACCCCTTTAGTGATCTTTCCTTAAAACAAGTAATTGATTAATAAATAAAATAATAGTAAGTAACTAAATAAATAAACTAAATTTTATTTACTTAGTCAATATTTGAAAATTAAGATAAAATGTCAGTTTTAGTCAAATCGCCGGTCAACCGCGAGTTAGCGGGCATTCCGAGGGCCTAACACCTTCTCGGAATGTACATTTGAACTTCGAACCCTTTTCAATAGATTTTTATCTGTTTTAAATCTTTTGGAAAATAATTTTAAGTTTTCTTGATTTTTACTAAAAATCAAGTGGCGACTCTGTTAATTCGGAAAGTCGATTTTTCTTAAATCATAAGATTAATTGATTTTTCGAAACTTAGTCGTTTTTTTATTTACTTTTATATATATATATATATATATATATATATATATATATTAAGTAAAACAGTAGACTCTCCATGAATTATTTCGATTGATTTTACGATTGAATGTTTTGATGTTTCATGCTATTCTATGTTCTATAGTGCCATATTTTACAAATTAGGAGTACCCCCCTATAAAATTGAGGCTTATAAGCACAAGGATGTTTAAATCAAATCGAAAAAATCGTACAATCAAATTGAAAAGTCATATTAAATCAATAAAAGAATCCAACTAAACATGATTTGGTTTGATTTGGTAGTTGGATGCAATATTTAAAAGAACTATATATGTTGAATATATAGTGCATCCGTTTTTATGTACATTAATAATTCTTAATTTAATCTGTATCGTTATTCCATTATCAAGTGTTGCTGAAATATGTCAATCAATTTATTTATTTATATTCACATTTTAAAATAATTCAACTCTTATAATTTCTTCGAATTTGAGGTGTGTTATCGATAAATTTTAAAATTAACCAAAGTATTATAACATTCTTTAGGTTTATTTTATATTATTTTTGTCTTTAATTATTTAATTTAATTATATTTGAACATGTACATATTGTTGAAATTGTGATGTTATAATAACGAAATAATTATCATCGTGATTTTGAAAAATTCCATTTACTTTGTAGAACTGTTAGCACAAGTATAGTGCATATAACACTATAACAAATCCTTGTATGCCTTGTATATTTTTTTGTTTGTAACATTATTCACTTGTTTGGCAAAGATGATTTTTAGATGGAGTAATTAATTCAGACTCGTAAATGAGAAGGGCCGGTGAGGGATATTTGAGAAAGTCGGGTTGATCGGGTGTCTTCATTCAAGTGACAGTACATAAGAAAAATAAGAAAAATGAAATGAATAGAGAGGCCCGGAGACAAAGAGTCGAGTTGATCAGGTTTGACGATCAGGAGAAGCAAGATGAAATCAGCATTTGACTCAAAAAGAAGCAAGACTATGAATATCATGACCGATCATATTAATAAAGTAGAAATTAAAATATAATTATATAAAATAAATATACCTATTACTTATAATTGTATTATCATCATATTTCAATTATCATGAGTATGTAAAATATCATGATAATCTTATAACTAAACTAAAACCTATGTATAATGTAAAATATCATGATAATCTTATAACTAAACTAAAACCTACTTATACATAATTGAATTAACACCGCCACTATGTGGTATAGATATGTGGTGGATAATACATTTTATTGGTTAGCCTCGTTAATTAAAATCTATATAAAGCTACAAGTTTTATACATTTTCTCAAGTTATTGTGATTACTAGAAAAAGCAAATATGGGTATGAAAGGCAAATTGATTGTTTCGTTGGAGGTGAAGTGTGGAGGACATTCGATTTATGATATTTTTCACACTAATACTCATCATCTACCCAACATAAGCCCTAGTAGGATCAAGCATTTTGAAGTTCATGAAGGGGAAATCGGAAAAATTGGATCGGTTGTTAGCTGGAAATATGTTGAAGGTAACACATGCACATACAATTATTGTTCTCTCATTCTCACAATATTATTTTCTTGCATCAATTTCTATATTTAGGTGTATTTCATATTAGGATTTTAATTAATTATTTGAATTGAGAGTAACATCTATTGTATTTTTCTGATCGATCTTTAATGTATAGATGGAAAAGAAATGTTCGCTAAGACTGTGATTGAAGCCATCGATCCTCAGAAGAAATCAATTACTTGGAAAGTGATTGACGGAAATCTTTTGGAGTTGTATAATTCCTTCACTGTTATTACATCTTATGAACATTGGACTACAATTACACTTGTGTACGAGAAAAAAACGGAAGATACTCCAGAACCCCTTGCTCTCTTAGATTATTTCATTGGTATGACCAAGGATGTTGAAGGTCACCTTCTCAAGAAATAGAAAATCTATCATGCTCAATGATCCTATATATACATATATCTATGTATTTGTGTGTTTGCTCTTGTGTGATGAGTATTTGAAAATATTGGCTAGTGCTAGCTAGCGTGTAAAATAAATAATCTTATGTTTGAAGAATATATATATGTGTGTGTGTGTTTGTGTGTTTGTTCTTGTGTGACGAGTATCTGAAAATATTGGCTAGTGCTAGCTAGCGTGTAAAATAAATAATCTTATGTTTTGAATAATATATATATACTATGTACGTTAGCTTTTACATAATGTTAAAATTTGAAGTTTACGAATTTCTTGTCTGACCTCAAGGTAGTATACGACAATATCTAGGTACATAACATGAGTATTGTCAACAGTTATCTTTACTATTATTGTACATAATCTAGTTATGTTATGTCATTTTATTCAATAGAATCTTTGTCTAATTTTAAAGAAAACTAAGTTCTCTATTAAGATTACCTACTTGAAGACTTTGTATTATGTGTTGAATAGGAATATTTACATAAAATATGTTATATAAGTAAATTTATTGTTGAGAAGATGAACTAACACACAATTTTTCCTACCAAAGCCTAATTCTCCAATTTTTAAATTCTACAACCACACATCTATATAAACTTGTTTGAAGTGAAATATAAAGCATAATCAATCAAAGCATAAATTACTAATCTTGAAGCATTTATCACCTTTCAACAAATATGGCTTATTACTACAACCCATATTTCTTCTTGTTATTGTTTGTTACTTTGTTTTTAACAAGCGGTTATGTAATTCAATCAGACGCTCGTCATCTTCTTGAAATAACTCTACCTGAGGTTCCTAAGCCCGAATTGCCACATTTACCTGAAATCCCAACTTTGCCTAAGCCCGAGTTCCCTGAAATTCCAAAACCTGAGCTACCAACTCTACCAAAGCCCGAATTGCCAAAAATCCCAAAGTCCGAGTTACCAACATTTCCAAAGCCCGAACTTCCAGCATTGCCAAAACTCGAGATACCTGTTATTCCTAAGCCTGAATTACCAACTTTGCCAAAGCTAGAAATTCCTCAAGTACCTAAAAAGCCTTGAGCGTGAGGCGTATAAAATCATATTTGCTTCGTTGAAGCAACATTGTTAAATTTTTAACACTATTATGTAATGTGACCATATAATACATATATGTATGCTTTTTTATATATTGTGCTAGAATATTTTGAAGCTTCCCTTTTGGAAGATATATATTTATGTGATTCTTCTATATATCATCAGTTATTTGTGTTTCTTCGGCGTTACGTGTATTTTTTAACTAAATATTTAATTTTAGGTATTTTGTGTCTATGGTGATTTTACTTTAATTAAATTTTGTGGTTCACATTAATAATAACCTAATATTACTGGTGATCAGTGTGATATTTGATAGTATATTGGGGAACAAGGTCAGTAAATGTATTATTTATTGATACTTATATTAAATATCTAAGTAACGAATAATGCTTGAATCGTGTTGGATACTATCCTACTGATGAATCGAGTTTTATTTAAATCAGTTCATATTTAATTTTAATTTAATTAAATATTTAATTAAAGGCAATAGCATAGATAAACCTATTTCTTTGACAATGATCGATATAAATAATTTATTTATAATAATTCGATGGCATGTTTCATTTTTTTTCTATTTAATAAAAGATGTGAACTTTGGAATAAAGCTAACCTAGCTAAGGACATTATTCAAGAATAACTCTAGAAAGTTATCAGATTCTCTTTGAAGACACTATTACAAAAATAATTAGGAATTGATTATGAATAAACTATAATAATTAAATAACAAAAATTTCATATCAATTTCATTTAGTTATAAATTAGTGATCGATTATTAAAAAAAAAAGATTTAATTCAACTAAAATTGTTAGACAAAAAAAAATTAAGTAGAAAGTGAGAGATTCTTTTAAAGGTGAATAATGGACCGATGGCATAAGTTCCCATTTCCTTTTTCTTTTTGAAATTCTAATTAAATGCTAGAATTATTCTGAAGTGATAAAAAGAATAAATTAATACAAGGCCATATTGATATATTGTGGTGGCACAAAAACCAATTAAGTTGAAAATTTTTCAAAATTATTTTTGAAGATGTTGGGACTTGTTAAAATTAGGGTACACAAAGGCATCAATTTACCACTCAAGGATACATTTCATAGTGATCCTTATGTTGTTGTTACCATGGGTGATCAGGTACATGTTATAATATCTTCTTCTTTGATAATATTTTTGCATATTTTATAAGTTTGATCATATTGAATGATCAAATATATCGTTTTTTAGAAGCATGTCTAAATAGATTTTTTGGTAATATTGATTGAGCTTCTATATTTTTATATGAAAGATATCATTATTATTAGTTACGACTCCTGATCATCCACGATTTTAACTTTTTAAAAAATTTCGCTTTTATGTCTTAGGACTTGTTACAAAACCAACAATTTGGTTTTAGACTATGTGTTTTTATGTTTAAAGAAGTTTCTAAAAAGTTCACTTATATATTCTCTTTGTCTAATTAATTGTGTCGCTCTTTTTTTTTAGTCCGTTCAAATATAATAATTTTTATATTTAGTAATAAAAACATTCATTTTACTTTGATGAAATTATTTATAACCAGACAAATATTTATTATCATAAGTTCTTAAAAAAATCTTTTTTTTTTAGTATTCCATTGTCTAGTCGAATTTACAATATTATAAGAGGAAGTCGATCATTGAATTGATTAACCTGAGATAAGAATCTATCATGTCTGAATTCTACTATTCGGAATCAGAACGGAGTTTCAAGTCAAGTGCTCAAGCAGGCAATTGGTTAATATACTTGCTTGAGCACTTTGAGGGTATTTGTGTAATTTTATTGGTGATTCTTTTGTTCAATTTGTTTCTCTTTTTTTTTATACATATAATTAAAAATTACATAAAAAGTACTATAAATTATGATAATAGACAACTTAAGTATTTAAAAAAACAATATAAAAAGTTCGACTAAGTTTTAAAATTAATCTATCGGTATCAATATAAAATGGGACACAAGAAGTAATATGTATTATTTAATTTAAAAATCACATAAAAAATATTGTAAATCTCAATGATTAATAATATTTGATTGACTCTTGAAATTCTTTATGTTATACATATATTAGGACAAAGGGGAATAACATATTATTTAAAATTATGTAAAAATACTATAAATCACAATAATTAACAACTTAAATATTTAAAAATTATATTAAAATTTAATCGACTTACATAAATTGAGATAAAAATAACAGATATTGAACCCATGCTAGCAGGGACACCTGTATCCAACTATATTCACAAAAATTGGAATGAAGTATATAAATAATATATCTCAAAAACCTGTCTTGTTCTAAATTCGAAATTTATAAACTTAAAATCATGAATACGTCTTTTTGTGTTTCATTATGTCAAAATTAAAATAATATCTGTTATTTATACTGATGTTCTGTAATTGACTTATAGAAAGTGAAGACTAGTTGTAAGAAGAACAACTGCAACCCTGTCTGGGATGATGAATTGACCCTTGCACTGAAAAATCAAAATGTTCAAATTGGTTTGGTGAGTATTCTCTCTCAATATTATTCTTCAAATGAAACTAATTAATCTTAATTGTAGCTAAATATTTTTATGTTGATAGACAGAAAATCTATTATTACTAATGTCTTTGGCATAATAGCTAAACATGATCTTTAATTTGACTTTAACGAATAATTATGCCTTCACATTTTGAGTCTGCACAAGTAGATACTTGAACTTGTATAAAATTGAACAAATGACGCCACATGACATAAACTTTTCATGTAGGACTAATGTGCCCATTTCTTCAATTTTATGAAAGTTTAAGTATCTATTTTTGCACATCCAAAGTTAAAGGTCGTAGTCAATGGGTAGCCACATAATATCAAGGGTGTCCAATCCCTTCGTCGGGAAAAAATAGCATATATGCAAGTAAAATGATATACGAAATGATTAAATAACATATTTTGGACACTCTTAACATAACAAGATGCTATTTCTGGATATCTTTTAAGAAATTTCTGGCTCCGCCATTGGTCGTAGTTATCAGCTGATGTCAAGTTAAGGGTCATGTTTATATGTTATGCCAATGTTTATTTTGTTGTAGTGAAGGTAAAAATTCAGTTAGTCAACCAATTGAGCTACTAATATTTCTCGATACATATAATTTTTTAATTTGACGATTATGATATTTTCAGACTGTGTATGACAAAGATACATTTAGTAAAGATGACAAAATAGGTGAAGCAAAAATAGACATCAAACCATATCTTAAAGCATTGGAAATGAGCTATCATCAAGACCTTCCAAATGGTGTCAAAGTTGACAAAGTTCAGCCAAATAGAGACAATTGCTTGGCTAAGGAAAGTTGCATCATATGGGAAAATGGCAAATTAATCCAAGACATGACACTTATGTTGCAAAATGTAGAGTGTGGTGAAGTAAAATTGCAAATTGAGGTGATTCCAAAAATATTATCTGAGGATGCATTCTATATTGCATAAGCTATAATTTTATTAGTAAATTTTATAATATGTATAAGTGTTATGGGATGAGCCTTGTATTATGTCATTCTAATTGATAAATGTGCACAACACTAGTTGGTATTTGCCACATGCTATATGTAATATAATGGCCATACTATTTTTACTATCTTTTTTTGTAATAAATTAAAATCATTGTGTTCGATTATCTAATCAACTTATAGCATTATGGTTGAAGAGAAAATAATAATATTCAGTCAGACGTTCAATAAAAATGTATTAAATCAAAAATAAATATAATATATTTTTATTATAGACATTTTATTCTGACTCTATTTGCGGAAGGCCAAGACTACAAAATAAACATTACGATTTAAAGAGCTTTACTTGAACACAAAAATCTTTTTTAAAAAAATCACATGAAATTATGATAATGGATATTTAAGAACCGATACATGAAATTTTAATAATTTCTTAAAAATATCTATGTATTTTAATTTTTCTTTTCTCCCTTATTTAAAGTCCATTAGTATAAAATGGCTCGTACTATGTAAGCATATAACATATATAAAATATAATGTTATAAAAGAATAATGCCTGACATGTTGCTGTATAATGTATATAACTGACATTGTATATAAAATATGGTTGAGAAATATTTACTTATTATTTTCAAGAAACAAAGTAAAAATCACAATTCCCAAAAACCAATCTTTCAATTTTTAAGAGAAATATTATTTATTCGGGGGATGTGGCAAGTTGATAAGATTCTTTTATTTTTAATCAGAGATGGAAAATAGTAAGATCTAAATAAGTAAATCAGGAAAGTCTTAATTGTAAGAAGCGTTTTCTTTTTTATTAATGGGTTGTTACGCAATGTGAATTCAGTTTAATTGAAATTCTAATATAAATAATATATCTAATGTAATCTCACAAGTGAAGTCAAAAGATATGATATATTCATAAATCTTACTCTTATCTTAACCTTGTGAAAATAAAAATTATTTTTAATAAACTATTCGCTCAACTAAAGTATATAAAAATCAACTATAGTAAGAAAATACAATAGCAATATTAAAAAATACAAGCTTTTTTTCAATCTCAAACAAAATATATTAGAAATTACATATTCACTCATTTTGCCCTATTTTATTTTATTCTTGGTACATATAGTAGACACTTCAAAGCACACTCATTAATAACAACACACGTTATTACAAGACTTGATACACCATCTTAGTTCCAAGCATTCACCACATATTACTCGTACTCTTTAAAAATATCGTCATACGTAGGATAATATATTTTATAATTATCAATATATTTTTTAAAAGTCAAAGCAACATATATGGACATACATATTTATGTATCAATTGAGATGGTGAGTTTCAATATCTTTTGTGACATTGAGGCAGAATTCCATTAAAGTGTGTGGATCTGGCACATTACAATTCTTCTTTTCATATTCCAAGATCCAAGTAACTAAGTTATCTTCACCTTTTGTTTCAACATGAACAGTGACATAAAATGAATTATAAGCCTCCAATATATCTCCTCCAATCACTTTAAATTTAACCAACTTCTTTTCTTCATCTATTTCTTCAATTACTTCCTTTGCCACCTTTTCTTTCCCATCTACAAACAAAGATATATATAGTAAGAATGTAATACTATTATCTGAACGAGTTAAAATGATTTGAATTAATAAACGCATAAAAACATAGCTAGTTGAAGATTTGATTGGGTTAATGTATCGAACATGTCAATTTATGTGTCACAATTTAATATGTCTAACTTAAAATCTCTTTTTATTTGTTTATTATATTAATTTCCTAATCAAACTAACTAAAGTTTTTGTCCATTTAGTTATCATGTCTATATCTAACCAACTGTGGCAATCCAATATGTCTAATCCAAAATCAGTACTTTTTTTTTGTTTATTATTTAGTTACCTAATCAAACCAACCAAAGTTTTACCCTTTTTTTTTAATTATCAAGTCTATATCTAACCAATCAAATCCAAAAAAAAAAACAATTTATTTCTATATGTGATTATAAATTTTGACATGTCTAAGCTTACTTAAGACTAGATTATGACCTATTGATTAATTAAGACAAAAACATGTACTAAGTATTGTACCAATTAACTTGCATATAAATTTTTTACTTCCATATCTTCAATTATTGAATAGTATATTTTTAGAAACAATTTAACTTTCAATTTTTAGTTTATCATGATATCTGAAACTTATCACAAATCACAAACTCAAGAAAGTTGTCTTTTTCTTTTCCTAGATTTTATATCCAGTTAAATGGTTTCACATAAATTGAAACAAAAAAAAGATAATACAATAAACTTCAAATGCATATCATGGATTTCGAACTCAAAACTTCATGAAACGGAGGAAACATTTTTTCTCTTTAATGGACCAAACGCATCACGAATCTAGATCAACTGAGTCAGTAAGTATATATCAAACATCGAATCGAATGACTAGAAAGAGTAGCTAGGATATAGGCTTACCATGAGTGAAGTTCCAAAATATAACAGAACCAACAGTGCCCCATTCACCTTCATGAATATCCACATTTTGTATATAACTAGGTGACATACTAGAAATATGATGTGGTCTACACCTAAATATTTCATGAAACACATCTCCATCAGACTTGATATTTATCTCAGAAACTAATTTTCCTGTCAAATGATGAGTCTCAATATCTTTTGTAACATCAAGACAAAATTTCATTAATGTGTGAGGATCTTCAATATCTTCATTCAACTTTTCATATTCCAAAATCCATGTAACTAAATTGTCTTCACCCTTTGTTTCAACATGAACAGTGAGGTAAAATGATTTGTAATAATCCAATATATCTCCTTCAATCACCTTGAATTTCACAAGCTTCTTTTCTTCATCTATTTCTTCAATTATTTCCTTTGCAACCTTTTCCTTCCCATCTATAATATACACACAAGCTTTAGTTAGAAAATTTTAAATAAAATGTATATAAAAAGTTATGCTTATTTGACTTTCTAAATTCTACGTATATTTAGTTTAACATCATAAGATTTTAAGAAATAATTTTTTTACTTCTTAAACTCTGGATCAAATCAATATCATACGAACATAAGTAATTATTTTCTTTCATGAACTCAACCCTTTCACCAATAAATGATCTAGAAGTATAAGGAGAGATAAAGAGTAATTTGAGGAACAATAAGGTTAATTTATTCAAATAATCCTTTGTGATCATGTGGGGATCCATATTTATCTGAATCGAGTATTTTTAATGCAAATCTTAAATCTACATATAAATATTTACTAAATTTGTAATAATAAATATAATAGATATGAAAATCATAACTTACAAAATATAATACATTTAAAGCTAAAAAGCTTATTGTTTATATTCATGCATCTTTATTCATGATCACCAATCATTAATCTTTTGTTTTTATGCTAAAAACCTTAAACAATACTTATTTTAGACCATAGAGAAGCATCATAAAATGGAGGCTGACAATATAAGGGTAGATCTAGACCTTAAGGTACATGTAGATTAATAGAATTTAATGACATTTATTCAAATTATATTTTTATCTATTAAATGAATCTTCAATCTAATTCAATCTCAAAAATTAGTTGTTTTCAGTATCAAAAATCTAAAATAATATTTGTAAATAGATTATTACGGACTACTCAAGTAAGTTGAAAGTATTATTTTATGTTAACTCAAGATCGTTATAAAATTTTATAAACTTTAAAATCGGAATCCACTTCTGATCAATATAACAAGAAGTTCAAGTGGTAAAAAAAAAAAGTGGTGGCAACTTACCATGGGTAAAATTCCAAAATATGACAGAACCAACAGTACCCCATTCACCTTCATGAATATCCACATTTTGTACTTTATCAGAACTCATAGTTGAAATATGATGTGGTCTATGCCTAAAAATCTCATGAAATACATCTCCATCACACTTTATATTTATCTCTGAAACCAACTTTCCTTCAAGACTCATTTTCTCAAATGATAATCTTACAAAGATGAAGTGTTTGTGGTTCATTATTAACATGAATCTCTATGTCCTTTTATAGTTGGGCAATATGTCCACACCATTAAAAAAATCATATATTTCTTCTTGGAATATATGTTTAGTACCCCGTAGACTATGATCGAAATTCTAGACATACACCTTAACTAAACTAAAGTCGTATTACCCCATCCCCCACCCCCGAATTCATTTTTTTGTAATTTTGTGCACCTTTTTGGCTTACATGACATTCAAATATCTTCTTCCACGCACTTTAATTGCGTGGAGTCACGAAGTGTGTCACGTAAGATAAAACGTGCACAAAATTTTAAAAAAATTAAAATAGGGGGTAATAGGACCTTAGTTGGGTTAAGGTGGATCTCTAGAATTTTGGTGATAGTCTTAGGGGGTACTTGTGCATTTTCTCTAAATATAACAACAATAACAATTGAAGATCTTAACAGTAGTTGATTATCGGAACTTTTTGTAAGTGTTTAATTTTTCACTCTGTGATGCCTTTCTTCATTTCCTCTTATTTAGTTTTTAAAAATAAATATACACGCTCGACTCAAATAAAGCTATCAAAATCGATTTGAAAAGAAAATATATTAGGAAAAACAATCTTCTAAAAAAATGAAAACCAAAAGATACAAAGTTGTGTTATGTATCATTATTTTTAAAAAATATATGATTTCCTTATTTTATGCATTTGCTTTTCTCTCTATATTTAGTAGTCGATACAATTACTTCTATCTCTATTTTAAATAAGTGTTATTTTTATATTTTTAGTTTAGTTTTAAAATAAATAATATTTTACATAACGAAAAAGGACATCAATGATGTTTTTTAATTTGAAATTTATATAAATAAAGAAAATTTTATTTAATAAAAAATTACTAAATCATACACTTTTTCCAAAATATTAAGAATAAGTTAATAAACTTGTGACTGTTTGACTTGGTACATCATTAAAAAATAATTATTGATATAGGTATTTTAAATAAAATATTCCTATTAATGATGTTCAGTGTTAAGTCTTGAAAAATGATTAGTAGATAAATATTTAACAGTGAGTGTAAAATATGAAAAAACGCTGTCTTTTTTAATATAGCAAAAGTGATAAGTAAAATAAAAATTTATTATAAGAATAAATGACAAGTAAATATCAACGGAGAGAGTTTATTTTATTTTCTAAAAATGAAAATAGAAAGAGTATCTATTTAGAACTAATAAAATGGATCATGTTTTTCAGTCTTTATTGGGATTGACCCCATATAGTAGAGTTATTGCCCTATTTTATTTTATTTTATTTTTGTATCTAGCTGTCTTGTGATTGCTAGTTGACCAATAGATTTGTTACTGTTAAATCGTAATTAGAATAATTATTCGAAAAGATAAAATATCTTTAAGGAATTGGGGAAGTGCAACAATTATTTAAAAAGAAAATCCAAAATATTACATAAATGAATAAAAAAGATGAAGATATATGTAAATAAATTCATTATAATTAAGTTTTGATAACTTGATACAAAGTTTAATAAAATATAAATAAAAAAATAAATCTTGCAATATTAAAATAAAATACATCGAAATGTTTTTTAATTTGTAGACTTTAAATAATCAGTAAAAAATTAAAATTGAAAAGTTGTCATTTCATTCCCCCACAAATGTACTTTAAAAAGTGGCATTTTCTTCTTCTTTAGTCTGAATTACTCCCTCCGTACGGTATTGTTTGTCATGATTTTATTTTTAAAGTCAAACTATAAAAATTTTGACTAACATTTTAAGATGTATTTTTATCATATTAATATGCAAAAAATTGCAATTTATAGTATTTTTCATATAGTTTTAGAGTATTTACTTTTTTTGTTCAAAATATCGAATTTATGTGATTTAATTTAACTTTGAAAATTAATCAAATTGACTTTCGAAAAGTGTAACATAACAAACAATACCGGACGGAGGGAGTAATAAATTTAGATACCTTACTCTCTAAATTAGCAACCTAAATCTATTTTAAATTTTATAATATTATGATATTTTGATCTTTTTAAATTAAAATTATGAATTTACTAACAGAACAAGTAAATCTTTGTTTATGAAGTAAGAAATAGTTTTTAGGCATATATAATGTTATGTTTGAATAATTAAAAAATATAACTATAATTATTTGTTTGTATGAGTAATTTTGATAATAAAACCCAAAATATAATTTATACAAAAAATATGAAAGTATACTAAATATCTTATTAATTCTCTAAATCTATTATTAGGGAATAAAAAGGGACGCAAGATACATCTAAGGATGATATATAAATAAAAACGAAGGGAATAATTAATATAGACAATAAAAATATTGTTTAAATATTGAATAAATAAATTACAATGAACAGTTAATAATCGATTAAATATATATACAAAAGTTATTTCACCAATAGGACTTGTTTTCGAGAGCAATAATGGATACTAATTATGATAATTAGTGTAATTATTTTTAATAAGAACGATATATGAATAAAAATAAAGAGAACAATTAATATAGACGAATTTTTTTTATTTTACAATATTAAATAGAAATAATGGATTAAATATATATAATAAAACGTCAGGATGACCAACAAAAAAATATTTTTGCTTTTCTTCTTTGTGGATTTGAATTATTTCACCAATGGGGCATGTTTTCGAGAGCAATAATGGATATTAATTATGATTTATAAATTTTTAAAAACGGGAATAACTAATATAGAGAATAAAATTATTTTTTTATATTGAATAAATAAAAATAAACAAAAAATATCGATTAAAAAAATTATTTTTGCTTTTCTTCTTTATGGATTCGAAAATAAAAATGGTACATGTTTTCGAGAGCAATAATGGATATTAATTATGATGATTACTAGGAAGATGCTTTACGTGCATAGAGGTGAGCATGATATGTATTAAAATATTTAATTTTAAATATTTTACAATTTTAAAATATTAAATAATTAAATACTATATAATACTTTATATTGATATGATTTAGTAGTTTTAAGTTTAATTTTAATTTTTTTAAATAATAAAGTTATAATCATAATTTATTCGGCTTCAACTTAATTTTTCTTTTTCTTAGAAATGTTTCATTTTTTTTTTCATACTATAAGTATTAAAACCTTATAGGAATATTCAAAATAAAATGTAAATAATTTCCTTAGTTAATTATCTACACAATAGTAATATGTCAATTAAAATAGGGTAGTTTGATTTTAATGTTTTGTTATATAATAGATTGGTAATCATCATTGTTTGATTTCATTTTATTTTTTGTAATGAAAGTTTTCAATTCAAAAGAAAAACAATTTTATTTAAAAAATATTTCAGTTAAAATAGAATAGTCGAAATTTCAACATCTAAAATAATCAGTTTTATACAAATACTAATTAATTAATTCGTTAGCATTTGTAATTATATACATTAATTGTATAATTATATACTTATATATATCATATTTAATATTTTTATATATTTTTATAAGTACCAAAATATCATATCGAATATTAAAAAACATATATTATATATAATAAATACTGTAAAAACTCAGCTCAAGTACTTGAAGGTTCAAACAAAATTTTGGTTAGGCCCTTGGATTATATTATCAATATACTATAGAATATCTAAACTTATCATATGACCAATTAAATATTTTATTTTTTTGGTAACTATATATATTTTTATTACCAATTGATAACTAATTTGTATATAATCAAAGAAATAGGATAGCACTCAAACGCATGCAAATCACTACCCATCTTATCCACTAGACCACTAGTAGAATTAATCACTTCATGTCTATACATTATAATATAAAATAATATAATATAACTTAAATATGTCATATAAAAAATTAAAAATTATTAAAAATAAAAAGTATTATTTTTAAACGAACGAAAAAATAAGATAAACAAATTAAATCGAATATTTGATCCAACGGTTCGTGCTATTTCATGTGGTGGCCGGTGGACTTATTTGTAAAATATCATCCCACATGATTCACAGACATAAGTTGTCCATCACAATAATTGATTTACATTATTTATTCTAACACTAGTTGGAGTTGGTAAATGAAATTAAAAAAATTCATTCAATTTTTTTAGAACTTCAATCTATGGAGAAACAATATTATATAACTTTCAAAAATAAATTATTTTTAGTCGTGATAATATTTGCGTATATCCTCTCAAACTCTTTAGATTCTGTGGAATTTCACTTGATTTGTTATTGTGTACCCTACTATGCACCTTTGAACTTTTAGAAGTGGTATACGCGAGGATTTAATTGATTATTACTAAAAAAAATAATCATTAATGAAAATTAATTAATTGTATAGTTACAAGAGGGAATTGTTGGGATGGTAAGCGAGTACCCCTCACTTTCAACTTTAAAGGTTGTGAGTTCGAGTCACCATAGTAGAGCAGAAAGAGTGTGAGCTCCTACAAAGGGGATAAAAATAAAAATAAAAAGTAACATTCGATGTTAATATTGCATATTTATTGCCTTTTTTAGATGGATACTTTGGTTACATTATTTTTTCTTATATGTGATATATATGATGGAGGATAGATTGATAAGGACATGTCAAGAAGATAAAGAACTAACAGACGTTTAAGCTCATATTTTTCTTTCGAAAAAAGTAAAATATTTCATAAACCGCAACACTATTAATATGGAACTATAACCTAAAAGGAAATTATTGAAGTTTACTGAGTCAACGTGGATCATAGTAGTAGCTATATGTATTTAAACGATGATAAATATGATATAAAAGTCGAATTTTAAGGTTAAAATTTGAATTTTATAATTTTTAAATATCAGGATAAGGACATTAGGTGTAATATAACTTAATTTTTAAATCTATTTTTTTTTTTTAAAATTGCCGATATCAATAAAAAAATCAATTAACATTATCAAGTTTGATAAAATAATATGTCGATTTCTAGCTTTGCCCCTGAGCGATGATGTGACCAAACGGAGGTGCCATTCCCTACATATTAAATAATTCAGTATGGTTTAACCATTTTTGGTAGATATTATATTTATGATTGACCTAACAACATAACACATTTATGGAAAAAATAATAATTGAACCTAATACTCTAGACACATATATTCTAAATAAATATGGGAAAAATTATATTACTCCTATATTTATAAAAAAAAACATTATATTCCAAAAAGTTGTTATATTCCAAAACTATGATGTTAAAAGTTCAATAAATTCATTAATGCTAATAAGAACATCAAAGAGTAAAAAAAAAGAAATCAGATATTGAATCTGCCTTCGATTTTATTTGTTTAATATCTTAATATTATGTTTTTCACACCATCAAAAAATATAATGTGATTGATAAGATTAATTCTCTTATCCTTAATGTCAAGATCTTGACTTCGAATTCCAAAAAAATATCTTATAGTGTTATTTTTTAAATACTATTCAACTATAAAATAAAAAAAATAGAAGGGAAATTATCTTAGATAATATTTTTTTTCTTCCAAAGATAATATTATATCTAGATGGCTCCGACATATCAAGATATGGGCTAACTACCCTAAATAAAAAAAGAAAATGATACTTCAATTTATTACTACCAAAAATAAATATGAATGACTTAACAATGTTTTTAATTTGCATAAAATATACAATAATGGAGGCAATTAGTTGGAGAAATCATTTTTTAATTTTTTTTTAATGGAAGTAGATATTGATGAAATACTTTTTATTTTTATAGTTAGGATTATGATAGATCAATTAATTATTTAATAATAGTGAAATGGCAGACATTATTAACTATTGATGATATGCACGAGCCCAACAATGACGATTCTCAAATACTAGCTCTTTTTGATTTTATTTTTTTTAGTTTAGAGCTCACATTAAAGCCTCAGCTAAATTCGGATTACACACTATAGTGTTTACTCTGGGTGAAACTCTCGATATGATTTTCTTCATTCACGAAATTTAAATTTGAAACGTTTTATCAAAGATAGAACAGTCTCATATTTGCACCACAATCCATGTTGGTTTTATTGTTTAATAAGTTATTGGAGAAATAATTAGTACTATTTATTTTATGGTCATGCCTAAGGGTGTTAAAATGAGCTCAAATATAGGTAATTCGGCCAGTTCGTTCAAAATTTTATGGATTGGGATCAAGATAATTTCAATTGGATTCAATCTCAATCCATTCAAGCCTTAATCCATTTTAAAAGAATCTTCATTTGAGATTGAAGACCAATTTAATCTCTAATTTCAACTTGTTTTAAGATTCTTTATTTGCATTGATGTAATGTATGTTCTTATATTGAAGCATGCAATACTATCTATTTTATATTCTAAGGTTTATTTATTCATTAGTAACTTTTTTTCTTAAATTTTCTGTAATCGAGATTGAAATTAATAATACGATTTGGCAATTTTCAGCTACACAAAGTTAGGTGATTTATCGGGTCAGCGGTTTACGATCATTAGATCCCTAGAAAGAAGAGCAACTAAGAAGAGAGGGGTATAAAAGTAGGAAAGAAATGTCTTCGATCTGGCTCTTGTTTCTTATAGGTTTATGGCACACTAGGCTAGCTAAGAAAGGTATTCTTTCTCTTTTTGCTGTTCGTCTCGATTGAATTGTTTAGAATCCTCTCCTAACTTCCTCTTTACAAGATTTGAAGACTATAAAACGAGAGAATGGTAGTTCTACGATATAGAAGTAATTAAGGGCTTAACTAAGTAGTAGATATGGAATTGAGGAGCGCTGGAGTAGGGTTGAGATTAATCGGATCAAATTGAGCCGGTTAAAACCCAACTTGTCTTTTAACCCATTTGAGCTCAACTCATACTTGGATGGGTCAGGACCCAACCCAATTTTTATTTAAATCTATTTTGTCATCTTCAATTTTAACCAAACCTGTTCACTTAACACCCCTAATTGCAAATAACATATTGGATAGGTGCGATTTACCTCTTTCGTACAGAATATACCCTAAAAAAAGGGCTAGGAAAGTTGAATATGGAAAAAACTATAGAAATTATAGCTCCAAAAGGAATATTTTCAACAAAGTATTTAAGTTTGGAAATCAAAATGCTTTAGAAACACCTTGATTTCAAAATTACAACAAATTCTACATGGAAGAAAAAAGAAAATTTACATAAATCCAACTAGTTTAGGAGTTAAATATTTAGACATATTCTAATTTGTAATATTACGTATCTTATTAGATTTTGATGCCTTTAAATACGTCAAGATATATTTATCTTAGATACATGAAGTCAACTTTAGATGTAATTTGTTCTAAATACATTGTATCTAAATGAATTCGCATGTATTTGGGATACATAGAAAATCTCGCTCACCTCCCTCACATCTCGCTCACCATTCCCAGACATGTATCTAGTGTGATTCACATGTATCTAGGATACATACGAATCAAGTTTGCCTCCCTCTTCAATCTCGATCTCCTCTCTTCCTACTTTTGTGTATATATCTGGTAGAAAAATATACATTTATCTAAGATCAAGATACATAAGTAACTCTTAATTAGTGGTAAAATACATAATATTTTAAAAGTATAGGTAATAATAATATATGATAGTGAAGTATGACTAATTATGCAGTTTTCTCAAACAAATATTAACTACCTCTTATTCTTCAAAAGAAATAGAAATTTCATAAAATTTCACATTGTTAAGATTTACTTACATTTTATTTTTATTTTTTTCCACATTACAAAATTCTCTAAAATTATTGGATCTCGAATACATCAGGAAACCTGCAAATACATAGCTCACAGATCGCAAATAATACAATTAATGGGAGAGATGTATCCGAGAGGGTATATGGATACATCCGAGAGGGGAGGGATATATAAAAAAAGGGATAGAGATGTGTCCAAAAGGGGATAGAGATGTATCCAAGAAGAGAGAGATGTATTCGAGAGGGGATATGAATGTATCCTAGAGGTGATAGAGATGTATCCGAGTGGGGATGGAAGTATTCGAGAAGGGATAAAGATGTATCTAAGAGGAGAGATATGTATTGTCACGACCCAAAATTGGACGTGATGGCACTCGTCTTATCCCACCAAGACAAGTAAGCCTAAAATACAACTAATACAATAAAATACGAAAAATTTACTACAGCTTAAATTATACCCCCAAAACCTGGTTGTCACGTGTACAAGCCTCTATAGTATTACAATTGATTCAAAAAAAATTATAAGTCTCATATGATATTGTTTCTAGAGTAGAACAAGATCATAAATAGGAGTAAGAAGGTCTGCTGAGATGACAAACAGCTACCTCACAAATCTCCAAGAAGCCTCGGAAAAGAAGACAATATATCACAAAGGTCCGGGCTAGTAACCTACAAATTTTTTTTTTGTAGAAGCAAGGGGTGAGTACCAAACCACACGGTACTCAGCAAGTAAACCTCTAAACACAAGTTAAGGGGATGAAATACGGGTACTCCTACCACCCCCAACCGAACCTCCACAACTACAACCTGCATAAACATCAGCCCAACCTAACAGCTCACAGTTTACATAGCACTTAACTCAACAACAACACTTAGACAAATTACATATCCATCACAAGAACCCTTTAACAAATTATATATCCTCAACAACAACACTTAAACAAATTAGATATCCTCAATAGCAACACTTCAACAAACATCCTCAATAACAACACTTCAACAAATTACATATCCTCAACAACAACACTTCAACAAATTACATATCCTCAATAACAAGCTCAGTATTCAAAAATCACAAGTTCCGCAAAAAGGCAATCACAAGATCAGCAAAACACAATATCAAGTTCACTAATGATAAGTACGTGTAATGCAATGGAATGCAATGTCAAGTATAATGATGCATGTCTGACCTAGTGATACACACCCGTTGTCTCTCAGTCCGGGACCCATGGGGGACATATCTGTCCATGCATCTGTCGCGGCGCACGACACGACCCTCGATAATAGTAATCATCGCGGCGCGCGATACGTTTCTCGAAATATAGTATCCATCGCGGCGCACGATACGTCCCTCGAAATGGTACATCCTCTTTAAGTTCTCATTCTTTCTCAATGCACATAACACTTATCACAACCACGTCTTAAAATAATGCAAATGACATGTTCACACAAATAAAGAGGATATGACCATTTTCATAACACTGCACAATTACAACAACATCAACAATAATTCAACAAACTTTTCAAACCATTCTTTATTATCAACACATCACACACAAGCAATTATTCACATTGCCTTTTATTACCCTTTGTTTTCATCATTAGAATTAATCAATGTGGACAAGTCAACCCATCACCAAGTCCCATTACTCCCAAACATATACCACAAGGAAATACACACATTTCATACACTTAGCAAGGGTTTAGAGATCCACTTGCCTCAATCAGTCAAGAATTCACTTCGAAACTCAAGCCTTCCCATTTTCTTGAACTCCAAACTCAAAGCAATCTATTCACATTAATAATCACAATAAGATTTTGAACTAACAACACTCATATTACCATAGGTATAGCTTAGACCCAAAACTTATCTGAATTTATAATCCAACTCCCAATTTTGATGCCAATTAACATTTCAATCATCATATTTTCTAAGTTTCAAGCCTAGGATTAAATTTCAAAATCTCTAAGTAATACCATCCTAACAATTTTCATATAATATAATAGACTTAATAATTAATTACCTATCTCATGTTATAGTAAAAATAATAACGGAAAGAGACAAACCCAAGTAGTGACAGAAAGCCATTTGATGGGAATTTTCGTTACCACTCATCCACGCCACATGCTAATTGGCTAATTAAATCATACATTACATTATACTATTAAAAACTATATTATATTATTTAAATGACTCACCTTGAACATCTATCCCCAATTCAATTCCCTTTTGCTTTCTGTTCAACGCCCAACAATATTAATGACAACTCTTTTGTCTTTTTCTTAAACTTTCAAACAATAACACCCAAACAAATTAACCTAATTAGATCGAATAACACTTGCTTGATTTCTTTGAGATTTTTCCTTTTGTTTTTCATCAGCCGTAACGTATTCTTCTTCACGTTCTTCTTCTATCTCTTATATTCTTTTCTAAATTAGTTAGGTATTGAAAGTGACAAATTCTATTCTCTTATTTTTATTTATATGGACCAAATAGTATAGGGTCTTAAATAAATGATCAATTTACTCCACTAACTTTCAATTAATTTAATTATCTACAATTACCCATCAACTAATTAATTAAAGTTAAATGAATAGTTCAAAAATTTAAAAAAAAAAATAATAATTTTCGGGTCATTACATATATCGATAAAAGGATAAAGATGTATCCGAAAAGAGAGTTTCGTAACTTTTTAAAATGGTATGTGATTTTAGTCATGCACCCAGAATACTGAAAAATTATGGGCTTATATTAGTGTTTCTGAAATGTGTTGCTTTCTGGGTTGGGCTCAGCCAAGTATTATTGTTAATTCATCAGATTAGCCCTCTTGACTCTACTATAGTATTGCAACAAATTTGTAAGATTAATTGGGATCCTCTATTTGTGATGTCATTTTATTCAGAGTCGATGAAATCTTTAGTCGGTAATTATATGGAGTGTTTTGATTATAAATGCTCATACATATGTATTATTATTGCTACATATATAACTTTTGTAAAATATTTCAATTGTTATATTGAATGTAGAGTGTTGATCAATATTGACTTCATCTGGATTCAATATTTTTTACGCAAAACATATGTAAATATTCACGAAATAGCAATAAAATAGTAGATATGAACTAGAGGTAAAAATGAGCAGATTAAGTCAAATTGAGAGGTAAAAATGAGCAGATTAAGTCAAATTGAACGGGTCAAAACAAACATAACCTAGGAGCAAACTATCACTTACTTTAATCCCAAAAATATCATTCAAGCTTATTCTTAGTTGGTTATTCACATTATCATTGTTAAGGTCCATTTTAGATTTTCTAATATAAGCAAAGGAAGAAGAGAAAATTATAAACAAGAAAATCAATGTCCTTTTCTTTTTTATGTGGGAAAAAAATAGTAAAATCCATACACTAGAAAAATAAAAAAAAATTGACAAAAATTAGTAAATCAAATGATGTTACTCTTTCTTTAATCAGGAATTTTATGTTCGAACTTAAGGTATAAAGTTTTTTGACAAAATTTAGTAAATCAAATAATGTTACTCTTTCTTTAATCAGGAATTTTGTGTTCGAACTTACGGTATAATTTTTTTTTTTTTTTAGAAAGCTCTTACATCATAAATTTAAAATAATCAGGCTTCAATATAAATATCGGATAATAGCTATAAAATCATATAAGTTGATTTGTCCTTATTCAAATAATCATTAAGCAAATTGAGTTGTCATTTCCAGTAATAATGAGAGTTGTCATTTGCAGTAATAATTAGAGATGGACACAATCATAGCGACATTGAATAGAAAGTTGAAGGTAGTTAAAAAGTAAAATCAACTAAACCAACTTAGCTATAATAACGGTCGTGGACTTGTGTTGGAGTGATAAGTACTTCTTTATCTTTAATCAAAAGGTCTCAGGTTCGAGCCCCTTGAGTATGGAGTCATCTTTGTAAGATACGCTTTATCCCCTCAATGTGAAACTTTTCTATGTAAATTTAAATTCAATCAAACTCTAATATATGGATATCGAACATTGGATGGAAAATAATAAAAAAATAAAATTAAAAACCAACTTACCTTATTTTGACGAATCAAAATTTAAGTCATCCAAATAATCATTGATCTACAAGCTGGCAGACAATATATTGTCCAATCACTTTGTTTTTGGGTTAAGACTTTTGAATAAGAAATTAAGAAATTAGAAATTATATAAAAACAACTTAAAAATTAATATATATTCATAAAAAGTAACTTTTAATTTATATATCTCATATGTTTTCTTAACGAAAGATATATAGTTGACTGTCATTTACTTACCTCACTATAGTTGAGCGTATTTTTTTAACGGAAGAGGCTTAAAAATACCTCTAAACTATCGAAATAGCTCATATATATTCTTAAACTATAATTCGGCTCAAAACTATCTCTTCCGTCATACTATTGGGTCAAAAGTACCCTTCTTATTAACGAAAGTTGTAAATGCCATGTGGATACCACATGCATGCCAATAGGGTTCCACTGCCATACAGACTAAACAGGAATATGGTCAAAAATACCGAAATACTTAAGCATCCGAATAGCTCATATTTTTAATTTATATTTGGCTCAACTTACCCTTTCCGTAAAGACTATATGGGGGTAAATGTACCTTCTTATTAAGAAAGTCTGTTAAAATACAATGTAAAGTGTCATTCCGCATGGCGAATGAAGGTTCAAGAAATCTTTTTCGATCCGAGCATCTGAACTCCGGAATGTTGAGCAAAGTCAAGCCAAGGTAAACTCAATAATTTGTTAGTCTTAGGACTCAATATCAGGAACAAACTCCGAATCTAAAACGGCCAACATCTCAAGATCAATCTCACAATTCGAATTGATGAAATAAACTGAAAATCGTCAATTCTTGACACTCGAAAGCTCTAAATAATACGAAAAATTACTTGTTTTGGCAATTAAGATCTTCAAATTTGGAAAGATTTTAAAATTCACAACGTTTAACTTGAAACTCGAAATCAACTTTCAAAACTATATACAATGACTCAGGACAATAATCGGAGAGAGATAAAACGATCAATTTTACGAAAATTTCTAAAAAATGCCGACTAGGTCATTACGTAGAATGTTGAAAGACATAATGGTTTTAAAATGGTTTTTTCACATTCTTTTCATATTTAGTGGAAAGATATTTTTGTAACAAAGTATTAGGTTTCTAGAAAATCATGCAATGCATATTAGTTTTTAATACCAAAATAATAATCGTAAGAAATATAATCTCAATATCGCTAATTAAAATATATGCTAATAGTCAGCATATGGTATATCTATATTCAACATCATTCTTATAATTTCATTAAACGTGTGTTTGACTAACTACATTCACTATGACTAAAAAAATTTAGAACTTGAATGAGTTTAGATATTATATTTTATTGTATTAATTTATTAATGAAGTTATTTTTTTAAATAAGTTAAAAAGTGTTATAAATTTGATATTTTTTGATACGCAAATA